>JAABOM020000002.1:10257155-10277970 GCA_011800125.2 Solanum clarkiae
TTAAAAATGTTAAAAATATAAATAAAGTCCCCGTGAATAATTTTGACACCGTGGAGGGTAAAAATTGGGTGTCAACAATACAACTTGAAAACATGCAATGTTCATAAAAAAGAAGGTTGGACATCATGGGTGAAAGGACCCAATGGTTGAAACCCACATACCTCAAATTTGGGGATTTCCTTGATGTAGATTTGAACGAGAACCTGAAGCTTGAATGAAGTTCTTGAGATCCAGAATTAAGCTTGGGATACTTGAATTTGGATGAAATATTTGGTTAAGTGTTAGAGAGGGTTTTGAGAGTGTTTTGAAGAGTTGAAAAATGGCAAAGTATAGGTGCTTTTATGCATAAGTGGGCATGGGGCGAAGACCCCAATATTTTAGGGCGAAACAAAAAAATCAAGAAAGTGCAAATACACCTCCATGACGGCTCCGCATCAAGGAAGTGCAAATACACCTCCACGACGGCTCCGCATCGCGGAGGCATCGCGGACCCCCATTGGAAATTTAAAATTTGGTGAAAATGAAATTTCGCTATTGGTCCTCTAAAATTGGGGTTATACTCATTTCCCACTCAATTTTGCCCCCTGATCTAAAATATAAAGTTAAATTTTTGATATTACGCACGGATTTTGAGATACATAGAAATTATGATTATGGGCATTTTCGAAGCACATTTTTGGGGCGTTTTTGGGGCGTTTCACTCTCCAATATGATCTTATAATTTTCTCTCTCAAAATATTGAGTTCTATGAGTACTAAGCGAAAACTTATGAAAAATAACCTAAAAAAACCTATTTATAATAATTAATATTCAAATCCTAAACAAAATAAGAGAACTAGTTGGCACGCCATATAAAAGGTAATTTATGACCTGTATTGACTTCTACGGCCCATAATCGGGGTCTCGTACTCATCTGCTAAAATTTTGGACTTCAACTCTATGACACTCCTCTAGGACTCGTAAAGTGATTTTACGACCCATAGAGGAGGTTTCGTCTGATGACATTCTTGCAAGTCCAATTTTCTCTGATCCTCAGGGTACGAATCCTGTTCTACGACTCGTGAACTCCTTTACGTCTCGTTTGCATGTTTGTAAAATAAACTTCAGAAAAGAAATCTTCATGGAACCTCCCTACGGCCTGTAAAATGATCTATGACCCGTAGAGGGTCTCATATAACAGTAAAAAATGAGTAACTTCTGCAATTTTCCCCAAAATCACGGCCAACCATTAATCCTGCAAATATAAACACAATAACACATAATACCCACTAATATCACATTGAGAACATACAAAATTGCAAGTTTTAAGCATCATAAGTGTTGTATTTTGGCAGCACATCAGAGCCTTCTCTTGATCCCCAAGCTTAAAATTCACAAGAGTTCCTCGAAAGAGTCTTGAGAGAATTTTCTAATGTGAGGACTGGATTTGAATGATAGGAATAAAGTTTAGGTCATTAGGAAGCCTTTAGGTAGCATAGGAAGTCACAAGAGACCCTTAGAATAAATCATAATTACAAAAACGCCATTAATGAAACAAGTTGAAAAAATTGAATAACATAGTCTCAAGGGAGGGGCTATACGGTTTGGGACACCATAAGGATCGTATACTCGTCCATGAACCAACACTTAGAAAAAGTTTCACTTGATGAAGGTCTGAAACGATAATCCCATACTTAGAATTTTCGATGAAATCATCCTCACGGGAGACTACATGGGTTATGTAGTGTCACACAGGCTGTGACACTGCCCGTACCCCTCCTCTTAGAAAAATTCCCACAACGAAGTTATGATCAGTGATTCCACACTTACAAAAAATTCACTCCGAAAACTATATGAGTGGCCACACGGGCCATGTCACTTCACACGGGCCGTGTACTTGGCCATGACACTACACTTGGTCCCAAGATTGTTGGATTTCAAGCCAAGGCCACCACACGGTCCGCAAAGTGTCACATGGATCATGAGGGGTCCAAATGTAGTGTTTCTTAGATTAAAACTCCACTCTTTAGGGCCAATAGACCTCCATAGGCCAAGGGTTACCTCATGGGGCTACACATGGGCCGTGTGACCTCATACGGACCTTGAAGGCTCCCATGGAGCATCGCCTTGGTCTAGAACTTTCTTAAATTAAAATTTTCAAGCTCCAATGAAGTCGTACAACGTCCAGGTCCTAAGAAACATAATTCATGCAATTGGATGAAGAATCATTAAAATGTATGAATATTCACACTTGAAATTAGTAGGGAAAATTGAGAATTATTTGGGCTCCATAGTTGAAAAGGACCTATAGATTAATACCTACGTATCATAAGGTAGTAATCTAACTTGAAATCTAAAATTTGATGGAGGAATTTGTAGGAAACCCTAGATTGATCTTCCTTGAGCTTGAGAGAATTTTGAAGAAGTAGACTTAGGAGATTTTGTGAAACTGGAGAAATATTTGTGATAAGGGTGAAAATAATAGTGCAAAAATAATTATAGAATAGAAATAGGGGCAAAACAAGATAGTTTAGGAGTTAAAAATGTAGAAAAGTCAAGAATAACCTTCATCAAAAAATGTTGAACAAGGTCTACGAGACCCATCTATGGGTTGTAGACCCATATACAACTCATGGATACCCTTTCACAAATTCTAGACAAAAAATCATACTTACAGGATCTCTATCTTGATCTTGTTCAACAAGTCTTTCCAGTCTTTTACGGCCCATAGAAACCTCTCACACGTATCCAAATATTCATCTTGTGAGGTTCTATCTCCGAACCTATTAGCAGATGACTTATACAATCTTATACGGGTCATAGAACTCATCTCGTAGTCTACCTTTTTTCTCATAATTTTTTTTCAAATGTTGGGATATTCTATGAAGCCCAACTATGACCCGTATTTCCTTTTGCGTGTTCGTCCTGTTCATTCGTAAATAAAGTACCGAGACCACTCTTTTGTTTCCAATTTTTTACCTCCATGCACGACCATTGTCTACTAGTCGTGGATCAAATTATGACTTGTAGAACACATCTCATAGCTCATCAAATTTTGTAGAAATTTTTTTACTACGACTCGTAATCAATCTACGAGTCGTAGTCAGGGCTCGTGAAACTTGCACCAGTGCACTTTTCTGCATTTTTCGTCTTATTCTGACTTTTCAACTCATAGATTATTACAATAATGATTTAAAAAGAAAGAACTTAATCATAACACGTACCAATAACTGTGATATATAAAAAACAATAATATTCACTTACTTAAATAATCGAAAGTCATATCTTTAACAATCTCCAATGATACACTAACAAAATTTAGTTTTAAATCGAGGGAGTTTAATTTTTTTCGGAAAAAAGAAAAAAGGACAATGCCCAATGATACACTAACAAAATTTAGTTTTAAATCGAAGGAGTTTAATTTTTTTCGAAAAAAAGAAAAAAGGTGCGTCGTTCTCTATCTTCTTTCCAACACAATAACAACAACCACAAGAGCAATAATAAAACCAATAGCAGAAGAAGGAGGAGGAGGAGGAAACGCATGAATATGAAGAAAAGGAGAAAAAACGCATGAATAAGGTAGTTAGAAGAAGTGACACAATTTTTTTTTTCCATTTTTATCATTAGGTTTTCACATAATATTGGGTCAAAGTGTAAGGAAAAAAAATTTGAGGACTTATTAAAAAAGCGATCAAAACTCCTTACTCCCTTGTCCCATTTTAATTAATATGTTCTATATTTCAAAAGTTAATTTGACTAATTTTTAAAATTAAATTAGATTAAATTAATTTGATATTCAAAATTAAAAATTTAAAGATTTAAAACTATACAAAAGAATATCATTGATTCCAAATTTTTTACATCAATATATTGAAAAAATATATGTTAAAAAATTAATTAAAATTTATATAATTTAACTCAAAAATTAAAACCGATCATAGTTAAAACGAGAGAAAGGAAGTAAATACAAATTATAAAATTATCACCAACACTCAATTTTAAAACTCATGTTACTCTAAAATTCCAAACACTTCGTCTTTTGTTACCCAGTGTCTTGTATTTTCCTTTCCGTTTCTTCCTCTCATGAACACGAAAAACAAACGCGTCTCTTTCGTCTTTCACGTCATAAAAAAAGCGCACTAATATTCCATCCCTTTTCCCACTCGCACCAAATGTCGACCACCACCATCGCGAATCCGGCACGGCGCCACCACACTTTCTGGTGTCACGAATGCGACATGAGTGTCTTCCTCCTCCACCCACCCTCCACTAATCCTCGTTGCCCTCACTGCCGTTCCGATTTCCTCGAGCATATGGACTCTATTACCCCTACCCTTCTTCCCCAATTTGCAGATCACCCTAACCCTAACTCTGACATTGACCCCCCCACCACTTTCACTCCCTCCGAAGACAACTTCCTCCTCAATAGTCCCTATCTCCACCGTCTAATCCGCCATCTCACCACTACTAACGACAATCCTCACAACAACTCGGCTTCCAGATCAGCTGTGGCAGCACTTGAAGTACTTCAAATTAGCCCTTCCATGCTTGAGAATGATCTGGCTATTCCTTGTGCGGTTTGCAAAGAACAGTTTTTACTAGACATGCAAGTTAAAATGTTGCCCTGCAAACACATGTATCATTCTGATTGTATTTTACCATGGTTAGAAATGAACAATTCCTGTCCAGTTTGTAGGTTTCAGTTACCGACGGAGGAAGATGAGGTTTGCCGTAGACGTCACAATTTTGTTGCGGCAATGAGGTTGGAAGAGTTGCTGGATGAGCAAGAGGATTTGTTTGGGTTCAGGCGCACACTTAGACGTGTTGCGAGGAGGCATCAGCTGGACAGGGAGGATACAACTAGGGGTGACAGTTTGGAGTTTCTGCTTTCGCCTACACAGATTGGCCAGGCGGGTCAAGGAGTTGGGGTTGTTGCAAGGGCTAATAGTGTGGAGACCGTATCAAGTTGGCCGAATTGGCAGCTGGAAAGTGGTAGTGAAGATGAAGTAGGTGGGAGTGGTAACATCACTGGTGGCTAAGGGGATGGCTTTCTTCTTTAAGCAGTGTTAAGGTATGCTAGATTGTTTTTTGCAGACTTATTACTCATGTCTTTTGGCTTCACATTGCAATGCTGACTGTTCATTCTATCTGATGTTTTTCTTTTAATAAACTTTTGATATATGTGGATTCTCTTTGTGGTCTTATTGGTTATGATTACTATATCTTGCAATTAACCTGCTGTAAATTACTTCTAGCCTCTGTGGACAGATGAAGTACTAGCATTTTCTGCTTCTGAAAATGAGCATCTTTTTGCCCCATTATTGAAACATATCTTTGTGCTTTTTCAATTGTGCATCAAGTCTGCATCTACGGTTGACTATACTTATTGATGCTTACTGTATTCAAGAATACCATATTTCTATCCTTTGGTAATGAGGACCTATGACTAATGGAAGCTGCAAAAAGTTGGTGTATAGGCGATAGCAAATTTTTTGAAACTAATCTACCGAAGGTGAGTAGCTTGGCATGTATAATCAGGAAACCAGAGGAAGTAGCTTGGCATGCTTGGTCTTCTTCTTTAAGCAGTGGTCCATGGAGTGCACCACGGGCTGTGAAGGATTCTTTAAAGGGGACGCTTGGCCAAACTTCAAGAAATCGTCAAGGCAAGCTGGAACTAGCTCCAAGTGGCCACCACGAGCCGTGGTGTGCTCCTTGGTGAGCACCCCGGGCCAAAAACTTTTGGAAATCGATTTTTAAGTAACATTAAGGCTTCCCAAGGCCCAGGTCCTTACACATATTGAGTTAGAGTTTTTCTTCTATGGTTACCCAACCACAACCCAACTCAATCATATCTTTCACAACCATAAATACTCATAAATAGCTTACACATATTGTTGAAAAGTGTAGAAATAATCCTTGTTGAAAAAGACCCAAAATTTCAACTTCAGGGATTTTGTAAAGATCCTTCATGTTGATATAATCTAGTCCATCCACGAGTGTAATGGTATTAATACAAGTATTATCCCAACCAACACAAAATATAGGTCCATACTTTCCTTGATTGGCATTGAAATGGATTCTTGGCCAATGACCCCTGAAGAACTACTGCAAGCCACGAGAGTTGCAGGTTTGGTTGCTCATTGCAAGGATGAAGAGGTTTTTCTTTTAATGCAAATAGTTGCTCCCTTTGTCCTGGACCCGCTTAGTGGGAAAACCTTCTATTTTAAGTTTCCAATTGTTGTGTGTGGGAATATCTTAGCATAGGGTTTTATACTTGTTCTATAGCTGCCATATATGTCCATGTCAGCTGCGTATTTCCTTCCTTTCCTCTTTTTTATGATTTAATCATCCAGTTTCATCATAAATATATTCACAATCCGTCCATGACTTTCGAAGTTATATAAGCATTAACATGTTCGAATAATATTTTCCTTATTCTGTCGTTGTCAGTTATACAAAAACAAAAATTTCCTAGAATTGTAGGCAATATCTTGGTACAGGTTCATGAGTGGAATCCTAGAATTTGGCTAAAATAACCTATGAAGGAGGTTACACCAGCTTGAGGATTGTTGTGACAGTTTTCTAGCACAATTGCCTGTTACTAGGATTGCTTAGTTGCATATACATTCTTAGCAGGAATTTACACTGAAATGCCAAAATCAATTATGGGTTGAAGTGTCCCATATATATATTTACCAAAAACACGAAGAATAGACTAGCCAGGTTGTGCAAGTCTATAAGATTTGGTAAGATTTTCCTTCGAGGGTGGTTTATGATGGGTATGACATGAGATTTTTATCCCAGGAAAGGACATTAGATTTCTCTTCACAGTTGTCGAAAAGTTAAGTTTCTAAAAGTTTGCTAAGCTAGATCGCTAGGCATGCAGGCTTCCCACATTAAACAAGTTAATCTATTTCATAATAAGGATACCTAATCTGAAAAATGAACATGGAACTTGAATAAAGTTGTTTCCCTTGAGGTCTAAGGGAGTTTGTGCATGTAACTTCCTTGTTATGCAGGGTCTTCAACAGGTCTACTTCTTTGCAGTGACTTATCATAGGTAAGCAAAATTTAATATCCCTGTTGGGGGTCGTTTGGTAAGAATAATGCCGAATAAGGTGTATTAGTGATGCTTCCATTAATAATGCCGGTATTATTTATGCTGACATTATTTCTTATACATTGTTTGGTTTGATGTATTAGAAATAATAGTACTCATAACTTCTATAAAAATATATTTGTTTACAAAAATACCCTCTACACTCATTAGCTTTGGGAAATGGGAAATGTTTTGACAGGCATTTGTAATGCATGTGTTGAAACCCTTTATATTACTAATACATGGAAATCGTATTAGTAATACACACCTCAATACACTAAAAACGTGTACCAAACAAGATACTAATAATACATAAAGTTAATGCATGCAATAGTTTTTCTAATGCACTCTACCAAATGACCCCTACCCTTTCTTTGGATGGTTGTTACCCGTTGTGTTATATTGTATTGTTAGTTTAAATACAATGTTTGTTTTGATTCAATTCCATTTTATTGTATCATTTAATTCCATCATTAGGTAACGACGAAAAGACCCATATTATCTAAAGATCGAGTTGGTGTTGTTGCGTCGTTACTTTAATATCTTCTTCTCTTTTTTTTTTAACTTTCTTTATTATTTAATAATTCTATTTTATCATTTACCCTATCTTTTCATGGTATCTACCACATACCCTACAATTTCTTGTAGATTTATCATTCAAATTATGGATGTGTGATATTATGTAACAACGGAGAACAATAACAATCTATTTTAACATTGTATTCATTGATATAATATAGTACGATACAATACAATAAATTACAACACAATACAATACAATACATTATGAAATAATACATAATAACCATCCAAACAAAGTGTAAGTGTCTTCTTTGTCATTCTTCTTCATCCTACAGAAAAAATAACAGCATTTGCTCCTTTGACTTGGTTCCTTCTTGCATACCATCATTTGCACCTTTTCTGATCAGTTGGTTGAATCCTGTCATCAACATTGGATCTTAAGAAGTCAAACTATCTGCCACTGTATATCTGTCTCTTCTGCCGTTTACTCCTCAAAAATCCCAGAAGGAGCATTCTGCCTATTTTGCGGACTGGTGGGAGAGTGAGGTGATGGTTGTCAGTCTTGTCACGTCCTTCCAAAATTTGGATTATTCCATATCACAATAGTTTGCTTGATTTTTCTCTGATACTCACATTGTCTTTACTCTTCTCAGTCTCTTTCTTTGGCATCTTTATTCATGGATTGCATGGATCAGTTAGGTCAAAATTAAAACATTGCTCATGACAATTTAATCGAGCATACTGGGCATACATTTTAGTTTGGTGCCCAAACAGAATTGACACTCAGGGACATTTAAGTTATCTTTTCAATTTTTCTATTCATAATTATATAATACCAAATTGTGGCTTGGTTACGACGATTGAATTGCACTTCACTTTTAGGCCTGCATTAGGCTTGAGACGTAGGTTTTTGCATGGATACAAACTGCACCAACTGTAATGACTCGGACAAGTAATATGTGCGACTTATGTAGATAAGTTACAAACTTTTGACTTCTCCTTCCCAACAATTGATGTAATTCTCCCTATGAATTACAGGCTAAATGCGGAATTAAAAAAGACAAGAAATCAAAGATAGAAGGACACACAAAAAGGAAACAAAATGCAACCAAAAGGTATATTAAACTTTATGACCTCAATCCATTGATCTTATGATAGCTTACAATGACCTTCAGGGAAATTGAATTCACCTCCCAACCAATGTTTCTTAGCAAAGTTCAACAGAAGTTTGTACCAAGCTCTCAACACTCATACAAGAGTTTCATAATATCAATATTCAAAGTAGTCTACTAAAATATAAGAAGCTAGTAGCTATAATAGTCTTACGTAACATAATTACAAAAAGACCCAAAATGACCCGAAAATGCAAGTAGGCGATTTGGATTGCTATGGCCTAGTTGATTATGTGAAACACTGATCACTTCCTTCCTCACCGACTGATTCCATCTTGAAGCCTAATTTCTCGAAGATTAGGCGACCTCATAGTCCTCGCCGAGCCCATTTGGCGTATAGCTGATGGGCTCCTCGCCAATTGTGCTAGATTCTTCCCTTCTTTTCACCTCTCCAAGCTATCTCTAAGGCATGGAATCCTTTCTTTGCCATCAACACAAGTGTAAGGACCTCCTTTTTTATGAATAACCCTTGGAACCTTTGAAGTTTTGGAGCTTGACTATGAGGGTACGGCCTTGGTGCAATCTGGATTGCGTCAACAATATCCTTGAAGGCGCTACAAATACATAGAGAGTTTGGCGGGTTAAAGCGAAATAGAATGTTACTGCTTTTTTACTGCATAAAGGTATAAAGGACAAGACAGTGAAATCAAAGAGAATATTGCTTCTTAGTATTGTTATCATTGATTGCGCGTATTCATCAGATGGTCCTTGGAAGGGTTAAATCTTTTAAGACTTTTATACCTTCTGTAAGATCATGCTTTAGGAAGGAATCTTATGGCTACTAGTGGGACTTTGGAAAAATCAAATATGGAAGACTTTGTTGGGTCTGGTTATTTTGTTTTTTCAAGTAACATTTTGTTTGAGCTGAAATGCATGTCCGAGATTTCTATATCACCGATGCACTGATTTTGTTTGTTCTGTATTTTGTTGATTTTAACATTTTTTTAAAATTTCATTTTGCAGGTACTTTGTAGTTGTTACTTGTTACTAGTAATTAGGAACATCCAAGAGAATAATTTTACCACAAATCGTGTGGAGAATTGTAAATCATGATGCATAACCACTCTTCTGCCAGTAATCAAATTAGCAAGTGTCACAATCCTGTAATTTTTGTTATGGCAATATATTAATGTCTATCGTGATACCTTTACAAGCAATAACAACATTCTGAAATTTTGGTAGAAGCAGGATGTGCATTCCCCTTGCCCACCCCAGTGGGGTCTTGTGTACTCTAATCTTTCTAGGCAGACATAATACATAAAATTGTTCTTTTAACCTGACATTAGTTAATATTTATATCTTTCAACTTTGGGAGTGCACTAGTAGATTTCGAACTTATACAAAGTTAAACAAGTAGATACATTCTATATGACAATTCGTGTAAAATACACTCAAACTGATTTGTATTATGTCATATAGGATGTGTCTAATTATTTAACTTTATACAAGTTTATGTTTGCTCGCACACAACCAAAGATTGAGACATAGATGTCAATTAAGACCAAGATTAAGGACACATTTCATGTATTATGCCTCCTAGATAAGTGAGTGTACTCTCATTTTATAACTTTCATTTCGACTTTTTTTTTTTTCAAAAAAAGACCAATATTGTTACCATTACTTGGCATGTTATTTAGTGTGAACTTGGTGGCAGCAGTTTTATTTGGTGCTGCTTTGTCTGGTTTGCTAATTTCGGGATGAGAAATGGGTGAATTGGATTGGATATGAGTGGATGGGATTGGATTTAGATGGATTGAATGTGAATTGAATTACAATCCGCGCGTATAAAATATGGGTAAAATAGTTCTACTCATTTTAACCTCTAAAGCTAAGAAATATTAAATCATAGATAAAGTAATGCTCCATTCTCTATCACCCTTATTTCACTCCATCAATAAATTATTTATAAAAAATAATTTTATTTCATATGAAAAAAGTACTTTTTTCTATCCAGTGATTAGAATCAAATAAGGAAAAGAAATAAAAGTTAAAAGATATGTGGATTTAGATTCAAGCTATTGAATTTATGGGCAACAAGGGGTTAAAATCCTTACCTTCCAATTGATTTCAATAGCTAAACAAAATTGTAGCAAGAAAAATCAAAAGAAGCTAAGAATCACAAATGGGTAACACCTTGATTAATCAAACAAAGAAGTTAACTAACATTCCAAGAGTTCTGCCTAACTACTCATTAAGAGGAAACTATACATTATATGTCTTTCTGTGGTGACCCTCAAACTTTTCTAGTGATTTCTTTTTCATGAACATAGCTTATAGTTCTTGGAGATCTTTAGCTTGACTCCTTGTGAATGGTCTGTAGAGGTACATGTCACTCATGTTAGTATCATATGAGCTTCCTTTGTTGTCATCCTTCCCTTCTTGAAAAGTATTTGTCGTCGAATACAAAGGTTCACCTGCAACACAAGGAAATAAATCACCACTATATACTCACTTGGTAAGTTAAGCATGTAGCTATTGTCATTGATTTGATTGAGTACTTTGAAAAGTTCATCTCCTCTTGGGCTTAGCTTTCCTTTCCAAACTAGTGAAACCTCTCATTTTGAAAACGTATCCACATCCAATCACTCAAGTTGAAAATCACTTTCTTTCTCCTATAATTCTTTCAAATGTCCACCTTTGAATTATTTTTTTATAGCCTCTTTAACATTGGCATGAATATTCATCATCTCCTTTGCCTTTTTCTTGGTATCGGCTCACAATAACATTGCTAGACAAGTGAGTCATAAATAATAAAAATAAAGGTTTAAAGCCATAACACGTTTCAAATAGTGATTTCAATAGACGAGTGAAAAGGTCGGCTATATGAAACTTCAATCAAGGATAAATGGTCTTCCTAAGTAGTTGGGGTTGCTTAAATCATGCAACGAAGCATGTTTCCAAGAGTCTGTTTGACTATTTCGATTTGTCCATCCATTTGAAGGTGACAGTAAGTAGAGAACATAAGTTTGGTGTCAAGCGTACCTCATGGGCTCTTCCAAAAATGATTGGAAATTTTGAAATTCCTATCAGGCTAGCATTAACAATGTTTTGAGTGACTCCCTGCAATTAAGCACATCGATGTCAAGTGAATATGCTACACGAGATGTATCATTATATTTATAGCATGAAATGAAATGAGTCATTTTGAAATATTTATCCACTACTATAAATATGTTATCATGTCCTCTTTTAGTCTTAGAAAGTCCCAACACAATTTATAGATATGTTCATATATGGGCCACTAAGAGCAGGAAGAGGAGAATACTTACCTTAGGGCCAAGTCGCGAATTTGTCTTGCTTATGATCTAGACATAATCCACAAATCTACTTCACATCATGCTTCATCTTGGGTCAAAAGAATTGCTCCTTAAGAATGTCAAGTGTTTGGGTACCCCAAAGCCATCAAACTGTCACTGTGAGCCTCCCTCTTTGATAAACAACTCTCTCCATGAGCTCTTAGGCACACAAGCAAGCTCATTCATCTTTGAACAAAAACCCATCAACCAATTGAAATCTATCAACCGTTTTTCTTGACTAAGATTATCAAAAGTATATTAAAAGTCTAGATTTATAGTGGAAACTATATGTTGAGAGTTCAATATTCAACATAATCTAAATCTTCAAACTGATAAAAGACTACTATTTATATTAAGGAGATAAATAAGACACTTTCTTTAAAATTTTACCCTTTATAAGATAAGGGCCTTGTTGGTTGTCTTCTTTTGTGAATTCTTGAATTTTTAAAATGACCATTTGCACATATGGTCTCTTTCTTCTTTCTCCTCACTTTAATAGATCTTCCATACATTGTAGGTACTACTCTAGCTTCCTCAAGCTCCTCTAATGCTTTCTCTTGTTCATAAACATTGCTTCTTTTTCTTTTCTTTTGAAATAAGGATAATTTTGTATTCACAAAAATTCATCATCAACAAGATGATGAATTGGAAACTTACATCCCATAGTGTGATGGGCACACCCCCATAAGGGTAAACAAATTACAAGTTTCATAGGAATTCAATTACTTCTACCACCTCCCCTACCAGATCTTGTTTACACCAAAAAAATAGAATACTAATACAGTTTGCTTTAATCCTCTGAAAAGTAATTTTCTGTCCTTCGAAGCACCTAGTATTTCTTTCCTTCCATATGGACCACCAGATGCATGTTGGGATGATCTTCCACCATTCTTCCTTTTTACCTTTGCTTCCAATTCCTGGCCGGCTGTTTAAGAGCTCCAAAATAGTCTTTAGCATCACCCAACTAACTCCCAAAATGCATAAAAAACATATTCCACAAGCTAACAACTATTTGACAATGTATGAATAGATGGTTGTTCACTTCACTTCCTGTTCACACATAAAATGCCTTGAACAAATTTGCATGCCTTTTTTCTGTAGGGCCTCATGGGTGAGACATGCCTTCCTGATTAGTAGCCAGCAAAACATGAGACCTTCATTGGACAATTCACCTTCCAAAGAAGTTTCCAGGGCCATCTATCAGTCAAACAGACATTATGGTTTATCTTCCAGTAGCATGACTTCACAGTATAGACACCTTTCTTGTGTATCTTCCATATTGGCTAATCAGACCTTTGAGAAGTACTTGAAAAATTATTAAGTGCCCCTAATAGCATCAACCTCCTCAATTTCCCAATATTCAATGCTCTTCTAAACAGTAGATTTCGCCCCTGTTGACTCAAATTTCTGCTACCTTATCATGTTTTTGCAGACTCAATGTGTATAGGTGAGGGAATATGTTTATCAAACTGTCCTCTCCTATCCATACTTCATTCCAAAACTCTGTCTTCATTCCATCCCCAACAAGAATGCATATGTTTTTTTTAGAAATGTGGCCATAATCTTCTGATGGTCTTCTAGAGACTGCATCCAAATGTGCCCATAACCTCTTCAATTGTCCATTGGTTAATAATATCATACTTTCCTACCGTAAATCTCCTCCATAAAGCTCTATCTTCAATGAAAAATCTCTATAGCTATTTTTGGAGAAGACAACTGTTCTGGAAACTGAGATTCTTGATTCCTAAGCCTCCCTATTTTTTGCTAAGCATGAGAGTATCCCATTTCACTAAGTTCTAACCTTCTTTTTCCTTATTGCCTTGCCACAGAAAGGATTTTCTAAGCCTATTTATTTTTTTCTCAATGCTCTTTGGGATAGAAAATAGGCTCATCACATAAGTAGGCAATCCATCCCATACTGACTCGATGAGGGCCACCCTACCACCCAGTGACAAATATTGGCTTTTCCATCTGGTTAGTCTCTTCTCACATCTCACCAACACCATATTCCACACTTCTAGCGCTTTGTTCTTGGCACCCAAAGATAGTCCCAGATACTTTGTTGGTAGTGCATCTATCTGGCAACCCAATGTCTTAGCTAGTACAAGTAGATTTTCTACTTGGTTGATAGGAAAGAGTCAACTCTTTGACCAGTTGACATGGAGGCCTGAAAGTTGCTCGAATATAGTGAGAATAGCCCTTATGTTTCTAATTTGTGCCTCCTCCACCCCACAAAGTATAAAAGCATCATCAGCATAGAATAGGTGCGTGATTTCCACCTCTTCTCCTCTTCCCGCAAGTACACCAAATCCTCTCACCCAACCATTATTCTTTGCCTTCTTGGGCATATGATCCAGTCCCTCCATGGCTATTAAGAATAGGAAAGGAGACATAGGGTCTCCCTGTCTAAGACCTCTCTCAGACAGGAAGGATCCTTCAGTGTTTCCATGTATGAGTATAGAAAACTTCACACTTGAGATGCAGTATTTAATCCATCCAATCCATTTGCTACCAAAATCCATGTCCTTTAGAATTTTTAGAAGGAAATTCCAATTGATATGGTCATAGGCCTTTTCAATGTCTAGCTTGCATAGAATCCCTAGTTTCTTCTCTTTTGTCCTGGAGTCTACTATTTCATTTGCCAATAGTGCTGCATCCATTATTTTTCTACCTCTCGGGAAAGCCATTTGGTGTTCATCAACCAATTTACCTATCACTGTCTTCATTCTCTTAATCAGCAACTTGGAGATGATTTTATAAACAGCTCCTATCAAACTGATAGGTCTGAAGTCTTTTAGCTCAACTGCACCAGGTTTCTTAGGGATTAAAGCTATGAATGTAGCATTAAATGACTTCTCAAACTCATTCCTCTGGTGGAAATTCTAAATACTCAACATAAAGTCTTCTCTCAGAATATCCCAACATTTCTTAAAGAAATCCATCGTGAAGCCATCAGGGCTAGGTGCTTTATCCCCATCACACTGGTTGATGATGGATAACACCTCCTCTTTTGTAAATAGTCTTTGTAGCCATTCATTTTCTTCTGTAGTGACTATTGGACATCCTACAAAATCAAAAGAAGGCCTCCAAGGTTCAAGTTCTGAGTAGAGTCTAACATAGAAGTCTATCATGGCTTCTTTATTTTCTACATGATCCTGTATCTCTTCCCCCCTTACCACCAGTCTGTCAATTATGTTGTATCTCCTGTGAGCAGTTGCTAACCTTTGATAGAACTTTGTATTCTTATCTCCTTGTTTCAACCACAATACTCTTGATTTTTGTTCCATTTGTCTTCTTCTTACTCGGCCAGTACTTTTAGTTCTGCAAGGATTGTTGCTCTTATCCTCATTTCCTCTTCTTGCAGTGTTCTATCATTTTGAGTTCTATCCAGTTCAGCTAATTCTTCAAGCAGATAGTTTTTTCTGTGAGCTAGATCAGAAAAGTTCTTCTTGCTCCATTCTCATATCTTTTGTTTGAGCATCTTTTGTTTACTGTTGAGCTTGTAATCTGGGCATCCTTCTACCACAAAGCTGCTCCACCACTCCTGCACCATATTGTTGAAGGCATCAACCTTAAGCCACCAATTTTCAAATTTGAAATAAGGAGGATTATGATCAGACCCTGCTCTGGGGAGAATACTTTACTTGATACTTTTAAAGTTCTCTTCCCACTCTGTAGAGTATAAGAATCTTTCTAGTCTAGCTGCACTTTGATGGTTGTCTCCCCTGAACCAAATAAATTTTCCCCCTATAAGACAAGGGTCATGTAGCTCTAAGTCTTCAATCCATCTAGAGAAATCATTCATGATATTTGTGACTCTGTTGCATCCCCTTCTTTCCACCATGTGCCTCTTGTGACCTAAGGTCTTCCATACAACTCCTTAATAACAGCTATCTTTTCCCAATACTCTAACTTCTCGTATCTTCTATGTGGTGCATAGACTCCAGTGAAATACCAGGATGAGTAGTTGTGTGTGTACTCAAATTTATAAGTGATTGAATAGGTCCCTTCCTCCACTTTAGTGCCCGTCCAAATTCTAGTGTCCCATATAAGAAATAATCCCCCTTACTTCCATCTGCCTCAATGAATCTAAGTCTCATCCATCTCCAAGGCCACAACTGATATGCAATCCCCTCAATTCCTTTGTTCATCTTGGTTTCCTGTAGAAAGATCACATACGCTTTCCATTTTTGTAAGCACATCTTAACCAGGTAGTTATTGGTGTTGTTATTAAGACCCCTCATGTTCCATTAGATCAGTTCAATATTCATTTAAAGGACAAATTAAGAACTCCCCCCTGTTTCTAACACCTTTAATCACTTTGTTGAGACTAGATTGAAGCTTCTTCAATTCATTCTTACCTCTGCCCCTGCTTTTAAGGGTAGTAACATACTTCCCCTATTTCTTGTTATCAAGCTCGTTTTCCTTTCATCAATTCTCATGAGTAATTCAAGTGTCTCCTTTTCAAATCCTTGAAATCCTACTCCATACGTGTTGCTTAACTCCAATATATGTGAGTTGACCCAATTTGAAGCCTCTGTCTCGGCCAGTTCTTCCTCTTCCACATTCCGTATGGCAATGGTTCGGTATCAGGGTTTGCTGCAGCTACAGTTCTGTCTAGTTTAGATATTTAGTCATAATCTCTTCTTCAGAATGATCACTCGTGCTACCTAATTCAATAATCCTTTTTGGTTTTTGGGTTTGCATGTCTTTATTCTCCCCTGCTGGTCTACCTCCTTCTATTTTCTCCTTCGTAATTTCCTCTGCAAATTTTTCCAATGCTTTGGTTGCATTTAAAAACTTAGAAGCTAAAGACTTAATGGTTGAAAGCCCATTTATGTCTTTAATTTGGTCCTCTTGAGCATTTGCATTTAAGCCCACAAGGGTTTCGGAGTTCCCTTTTTGTCTCAGGTCGAAAGTGGTTATAGGCCCAAAAACAATTTTCCCCTGATATTTTAGCCTGTATGTCTCTTTTCAATAAATCCACTATGTGGTCCCTAGGTATCCACGTTGACCCATGTGATTCTTCACATGTCCCTGGCACCTTTTCCTTCCTTTGTACCTTTTTCGTATCACACCTCCCTTTGCCTAGTGGATTTTCTTGCATGACCTGTTGGGTTAAAGATTTGGTCAGCCCATCTGCTCCGAAAGTTACCCTCACCGGAGCTTCCAACCCAAGTTGCATCGTGAATAAGGTCTCTTTATTTTCGATCGATACCTCCTTTAGAATATTACTTCCATCACTTTAAACCTTGATTCTAGCCCATTTGATGTGATTCCATAGCATAGTTTCTTCCTCTATTTCTACCCAGTCACCGCAATATTCCTCGATGATCTTGAAGATTCTTTGGGACCAGAGATGGAGTGGAAGACTGACAATCCTAACCCTAGTCGTTTTGGGTTTGTTTGATGATTCTGATGTTACAATGGCAGGGCTCCACCAACTTAGGTTTATTGGGCTTTTCTTCCGGATCCATTCTCCTTCCATGACCTGCTCTACTATGAATTTAGAAGTGAATTCCGATAAAAAGAGACCATTCCCCATCTCATAAATTTTTAGACCATGGGCTTGTTTCCAATTGTTGTTGCACCACTTTTTGACCTCAACTAGGGTTGCAGAGGTATTGAAAGCTCCCACCAGTCTCCTTTTCAATACTTCTTTTTGATTTATTAAAGAGTCATTAATGCTGATGACTCCTCCACTTTTGAATAAGAAGTCTGTCTGTGTTTCTTTGCCCATCTCTGCTTTCCCATTTGAAGTTCCTTATCACCTCTGCATATGAGATATTGCTATCTGTTAGCCTGTATTGCTCTAGTTTATTCATCTTCTCATAGCTACTAATGAATCTAGCTACCTTTTCTACAATATCTCTCCATCCCTTGTTTGTCGTCAACTCTGGTATGATAAGAACTACTCTTTTCCTTGCCCTTACATTTATCAAAGTGATGTACTGTCCAAACTTCTTGTAGTTGCGGGATATGAAAATTTTAGATAAATTTTCTGTTTTCTTCCATCTACGAACAACATTTCCTTTCATCTTAGATGCTTCTTTCAAGATCTGGACTATCCATTCCATCGACCTTTTGTTGGAGGAAGTCCTGGAAGTCTTGCTTCTGCTTCTTTCCGTCCATTCGTACCATATTCCTGTTGTTCCTGATATCCTTTCTAAATCATATGACTTGAATCCTATTGCAAAATATATGGTATTCTCCATTTTAAGGGAAGATGTAGAAAGAGAGAAAGAAATAGAGGAGAGAGAGTAGGAAGTAAAGAGGGCTAGGATTTCCAGTGGTCCTTGGTGAGGAGGGAGAGAGGTTGGCAGAGGAAAAATAAATTTTATTGGGAGCTGTGTCTGGGAGCATTTTTAGTTGTATGTAGTTTAGTTTATTATACCTATATTGACTCATAAACATTATTTATAGGTCTTGAAGATCTTTTGCTTGACTCCTTGTGAATGGTCTTGAGATGTATACGCCACTTATCTTACTACCATCTAAGCTTCCCATGTTATATTACCTATCTCCATTGTTCAATGACCATCTCCATCCCAATTTTTCGCCCATCCCACCTTCACCACCCCTCTCTTTTTTTCTTTTTTTTTTTTGTTGAAAAACAAATTTAAAAGTTTTGCCCATCCTATCCCTCTATCGTACAACTTTTTTTTTAACAATAAATAATAATAATATTTAGTGTAATTAATTTTTTTATTAGAAATGGATGATCTATGGATTTGTATAAATTTTCATATTTTACCCATTTTATTAATATTCGTATGTGATTTAAAAATCTGTTATTTCATATATATATATATATATTTTGGTGGTTCAGTCATATTTATCTATTAAAAAAAATATGACTAAATCAGTCAATTAAATATAGGTTGAACGTCACGTGTATGAATTGAAATTCCCATCCCTACCAACCATAATTGGTTATTTTCCCAAAAGCTATTGTCATAACTATGTGCCTTTCGAATTTGTCTTAAAATATCAAGCTCTCCCTCCAGAAGATATTATTTTTCTTTAATCTTAATTAATTTTTTTAAATGCCTACTTTACTCCTACATTATCAATCCTTAAAAAAAAAAAAAAACTTTTTTCAAAATCATAATTTTTATTTTAAAAAATCTATGCAACGAAATTTTCAAATGAAAAAAGGAAAGTGAAAGAATATTAATTGAGTATATACATTGTTTTGGTAAACAAGAAAATATTATATTAATAGTTAATATGCTTCGTTACAAAATAATTGCGGAACATTGGTGTTGCATATAGTATCCACACGAGGGGGATCAAAATTAGCTTCACATAAAGTTTGAACTACAATTGAGTATATAAGTTATAGCATCCTTATTAACCTTTAACCTTTTATGCTTCTTTAAATCATAATTTTTAAATATTAAGCTATATAGGCAAATTTAACTATAAAGCACAAATATTATTTTCGAGATGAAAACAATTTGACACATATTAGTTAATTAAATATATTAGTCAATGATGTTTCAAAATCAAATGACTGCGCACAAAAAAATTTTTTTTTTATTACTAATTAGAACACTAATATTTATTGTAAAAAACACATCATCATAATTAAGGGTGTTCACGGGTCGGTTTGGATTGATTATTGGTCAAAATCAAAATCAAACCAACTTAATTTGGTTTTTAAATTCTCAAAACCAAATCAACCCAGTTATAATATACATTATTGGTGTGGTTGTTATCGGTTTTGGTTTGGTTTGGTTTGGTTCGGTTCGATTATTTGGTTATTAACCATACACAAAAATAAAGTAATGATACATTTAAAATGGAGAAAAAGTGACAACAATCCATTCAAAACGAAAAATAGTTAGAAAGACTGCTATTATAGAACTTTCAATTACTAAATTTACTATGAAAAAATTTCAAAATTCACTATTTGGCCTAGAAGAAAGAGCTAGTGACTTTTTTAGTCTCATCAAGAATTGTCATAGACATTCATTTATATATATAAAATTAATAAGATAAACGTTCTCGTTTTGATTTGAGCATTTATGCTTTCATAAGTAGATTAAAAAAAGAAAAATTATTTTTCAAAATAATATATTATGTATGTATAATTATAAAACATATGAATATAATTTGTCGGTTCGGTTCGATTATTTCTTTGATTTTTCTAAACTAATCTAAATCCAAGATAAAATTGATTTATTTAATCGTTTTGCTTCGGTTCTTCAATTTGGATCGGTTTCTATCCAAACCGTGAACACTGTTATGCCGAAAAATGACCTTTTTATTTTTGAAAAGAAAAGGATTCGAAAAATCAAAAATCGATTTCAACTTAATTAATTTAAGTGAAACCGATTCTCGAAATTCGAAAGAAAAAGAGAGTCGCCACCTAATTTTACGGATAATTAGGAAACCAATAAATATTTAAAAAAGATCTAACAGAAAAATCTTTTTAAATCCAAAGAAATAAGTTCAGGTTCACATTTCCACTTCAAGAAGGTTTTACGCACTTGAAATGGACGCTAAATGCGGTTATCCGGCGGTTAAGTGATTTGACTAACTTTTGAAAATTTGATTAACTTGAAAAGGTTGACTGACTTTGAAATTGACTAATTTTCGAACAAAATTGATTATATTGAAAGAAATGGGTAAAACTTGAAAGAATTCAATTCGACTTGACTAACTTGAAATCAATTGATTAAACTGAAACAAAATTGACTATGTTTGAAAAATGAATCATATTTCTTATGTATTATTATTAT
>JAABOM020000002.1:10278070-10288936 GCA_011800125.2 Solanum clarkiae
TTGGGAAATTTGGATTAGTATATGTCTAAGTGCCCCTATCGGGCACTAGTCACGACCCTAGGTTGGGGTGTGACAATCTTACTCTTGCTAGAACTAATATTGATGCATTGATCCTTCTCTTGATAAACACGATTCCTGTCCTCCTTTTTTGGTGGCGATGGTGTGTAAGCATTCAACTCAAAACTAGGTTTAGAGCACCAACATGGAGTGCTCTCAATGGAAATAACATTACTTTGGAACCTTGGGTTTTTCCTAATAGGTGTGCCCTCCATTGTTACTCTTGTAAAAGAACACTACATGAACACCAAAAAAAAATCTAAAAAAGAAACTACATAGAAATCGGAAAAAAAAATTCAAAAAGAAAAGGGCATATGAAGTCTAGTAGGTGTGACCTCCATAATTTTTCTTTCTTTTCACTTATGGAAGAAACTACATAAAAATTCAAAAAAAAGAAAATAAGGCATATAAAATCTAGTAGGTGTGACCTCTATAATTTTTCTTCCTCATCACTTATAAAAGAAACCTACATAGAAATGGAAAAACTTGAATGCAAAAAAAACCTAAAACTAATTAACTTGGAATATTAAGAAATAGTAACCAAGAACTTTATCAAAAATGAATTTTCTTCAATGGAGAGTTTTCTTGTTGCATAAGGATAAAAAGATGACGGATGAGAAGGGTTTGGATTAAAACAATTATTCAACACAGTAAAAACGCTAAACTAATGCAAGAAACTTCCATCTTTCTATTTCCTTTAACCTTATGAAAGAAACTACATACAAATGCAAAAAAAAAAAAAAAAAAAAAAAAAAAACATAAAACATAAAATTCAAACCACCGAAGTAAAAATAATTCAAACTACATGAAATAATTCAAACAATCGAAATAAAAAATTATATACACTAACCTGAACATATCCTTGACTATAGCCAATAAGTTGCGCAAAAACGAAAGCAATAATGGTTTACTTCAATGGAGGTTTTTCGTCTTCAACAAAGGGAAAAGGGTGACGATTGAAAAGGGTTTGACTTGTTAAAGATATGTGTAAAGTTAAAATAATCTTTTCAAATGTTTTTGTTGAAGAAAACTAAAAAAATGAAGGTGCAAAAGTTGGGACTAGTACCAACAATTGATCGACACGACAGTCAATAAAGAGCCGTCAATCACCGGTCATTTGGGTGGTAAAAAAGGACCAATGAAATAATTTCTTTTACTGACTGTTGACATTCAATTTTGGCCCAACATTTCAAAAATTCTTATTTTTTATGTTGATATTTTAAAATTATTTTTCGGCTATTTTAGATTATCTTTGATAATTGCTTTTATGTTTATAATATTAGAATTTTAATTAGTTTAATTTTAAATTTTAACATAGTGTAATAATTCATTTTCTCTTGTTCAGATCTAATTATGTGCATATGTCCAATTGGCCCACAATTTGGACCCATTATCTTTCTAGCCCATTAGATTTGACATGAAATGTGTATATAATTAGGCGTAGATGAATAATATTTAGATTAAAATTTAATAATTTTTAGATTTTTTTTTTTTGAGTTTTACTATTCATCTTCTTCGGTGAAGAGTTCGCCGGAGTACCGGCAGTCCCGCTCCTTCTTTCCCTCACATCGCCGAAAAACCGCCATTTTCAGCCCCTAAAAATCAGCCTCAAAACTCCACTAGGAAATCTCCATTTTCAACCACAAATCAACAGCCATCGACCTCCAAAAAGCCACCAAAATCGACCCCAAAACAGTCCTTAAACGAGCCCCTTTCCGCCACCAAAACCCCCGACCAAAGACACCAGAAAATCAGCCCCAAAACCTCGCCGGCAGCTACCCAAACCAGTCTAAAAACCACCTCATTTCAGCCCCTTTTCGCCGAAAAATCACACCCCAACAGTCCACCCATAGCTCCACCATGAAGACGCCAGAAAATCCCAACCCAAAACCCCCATTTAAGTCCCACAAATCAGCAGCAAAATAGCCACAAAATGACTTTATTTCTCCACCACTTTCAACCCCAAATCATGCCACAAACAAGCCACAAAAGCCCACACAAAACCTTCCCAAAATACCACCCAAAACCCCCCCACGCCACCATCAAAATGCAGCAGCAAAATCAACCTCGAAACAGCCTCAATGCCACCCGAAATCGACCTCCAAACAACCTCATTTTCCCCTGCTCCAATCACCAAATAACAACCATTAAACAACCAAACAAAACCCCGCTTGAAATCACCCAAAAAACCCATCGAAAACCACCAAAAAATCCCCCAAATAACCACCGAAACTCCACCTTTGCACCACCATAACAACACCCAAAATAGTCGCCGGAAAATGCTCCAAACGCTGCAAAGCAGCAGCCAACATCGGCAAAATCACGAGCCTCAAGCTTCGATCTCCGAAGAACCGCATTCAGACCATAACTTTAACAATAAGTTTTCCTTTCGGTAATCTATGTCTTTACATTTTTGTACGTATTTAAGTATTATTTTGTTCTTATTCTTAAGCCAACTGTTACTATAATTCCTTATGTGTTTGGTTGTTTTGGTGAATTATATTTCTTTATTTTATTTTATCATAACATAATTTTTATATTTATTTGGAGGTGGCTCTGTTTAGACTTTAGATATGATTTTATAGTGAATATGTTTTGATTTAACTATTTTTTATTCTTATTTTTATTTCCTGTGACACTGCATATTGTGTTGTTAATGTTAATACATTTTTGGACTAACTTCTTTTTGTTTTTCGTCAAATTTTATTGAAAAATTCTAGATTCTGGTGGAGTAACACCTCTAGTGTTTTATTTTATATTTATATTTTTATTATTATTGCTATGTTAGCTCTTAAGATAGTTGGATTATTATTTGTCGTTGTTCTCCATTTTGATATATTGTTTTGTTATTTTTAATTCTTGTTTGTTAAACCTGGCCAAGGAAAAGTCTATCCGTCGGATTTCGAGGCCTCCCATTTAAAAAGGTCAAAATTTTTTAGTTTAGATTAATATTTGTTATATTTGAAAATTCGAAAGCTTTGGTTTCAATTCACATATATTGTTTGTTAATCTGACCGAGGAAAAATCTGTCTGTCAAATTTTGAGGCCTCCCCATTTAAAAAGGGTAGAAATTGTTTAGTTTGATATTTGTTATATTTGAAAATTCAAAAGCTTTGGTTTCAATTCACACATATTGTTTGTTAAACTTGGCTGATGAAAGATCTATCCATCAGATTTTGAGGTCTCCCCATTTAAAAAGGCAAAATTTTTTTAGTTTAGATTGATATTTGTTATATTTGAAAATTCGAAAGCTTTGGTTTCAATTCACACATATTGTTTGTTAAACTTGGATGAAAGATCTATCCGTCAAATTTCGAGATCTCCCCATAAAAAAGACAGAGCGATTTTATTTTATTCTTTATTATTTATTATTGTGTATATTATTTTTGTCTGTTTATTTCATGATTATCGTACTTGTGTTATATTGTGTATCTCCTCCTCAATTTGTAGAAAATGAATTTAGTTGGGACCCACAATTGTGTATTTTGAAAGGTGCTAATACCTTCCCTTCGGAATAACTTGAACCCTTACCTGAAATTTTTGGTTCGCAGACTATATTTGTAAATAATTAATTGGTTTCCTAATTATCCTTGAAATTAGGTGGCGACTCCTAAAAAAATTATATTTTTCCTTTTAAATTCTTTTGTTTTATTGTTTTTTATATTGAGTTGCCATGACGTTGCGCCTTCGGGATGTCAACAAGTAACAATCAAAACAAAAATTATATTTAAATTAATAATACATTACAATACAATGAGGAAAAACTATCCAAGCAAGGGGTTAAATTCACATTAGATTGGAAATAACTGGCATGGTGGTAATTGAAAGTAACGTAATTATTAGGATAATAATTATTAGTTTAGTAATTCTATTGATATGTTTATTTGCGATAATGTAATTAACTACAAGTGTATTGTTTAGTTATAAAATAATAATTATGAGGTTATATTAAATTTAAGAAAATTTTATTTGTGGGATTTCACTGGGTAAGTTGTTATTGTTACTGTTTTTATTACATTTTAAAAACAAAAAATAATTTTTAAAATCTAATTATCTAAAATTCAAAATTTATATTTAGAAAAATAAAAGTATTCATAAATAACAACTAATTAAGTATTTAAGATATATGTTGTATTTTGAAAATATATTAAAATTTCTAAACATATGTTTCAAATTAATATGATTAAAAAGTTCACTATATTTTAATTAAATTAATTATGAAACCTAAATGCATGTTTAAGAAAAATGTTAATATTACAAATGTTATTAACATTGAAAGAAAGAAAATGTAATACTATAACCTTATTTAGCAATGAATTCTACATTAGTTTAAAAATTAAAATGCTAACAAAACTATGTTAAGAAAAAATAAACTAGAATAAATAATATAAAATATTGCATGGAATCATATGAAGAAGTAAAGTTAAATAAGAACGAAACAAAATATAAATAAAAAACATTAGAAAGTATCAGAATAATAAAAATAACAAAATTTAAAATAATGAATGAAAAATAAAATAGGAATAAAAGGAAGAAAAGAGTTTTAAAAAGTTTCATGTAAGTAAATGGTGTAATTACACCAATTCCTTCCCTTCCTTGGGAATTGAAGAGTGTAACTACACCCTCTCATTTTTATTTTTTTTTTGAAAAAATTACAAAAATATCAAAATTTTCCCCCAAAATTACCACCATCATTTTAATTACAAAAATAGTGAATTTAAAAAGCTGAATGGTCAATGTTGACATCCCGAAGGCGCACGTCATGGCAACTCAATAAAAAAATAACAAAACAAAAGAATTTAAAAGGAAAATATATAATTTTTTTAGGAGTCGCCATCCAATTTTAAGGATAATTAGGAAACCAATTAATTATTTACAAAAATAGTCTGCCAACCAAAAATTCCAGATAAGGGTTCAAGTTATTCCAAAGGAAAGGTATTAGCACCCTTCAGAATCTACAATTGTAGGTCCCGACTGAATTTATTTTTTACAAATTGCGGAGGATATACACAATATAACACAAGTATGATAATCATAAAATAAACATACAAAAATAATATACACAATAATAAAAAATAAAGAATAAAATAAAATTGTTCTGTCTTTTTAATGGGGATGCTTCGAAATTCGACGAATAGATCTTTCATCAGCCAAGTTTAACAAATAATATTTGTGAATTGAAACCAAAACTTTTGAATTTTCAGATATAACAAATATCAATCTAAACTAAAAAATTTCCGCCCTTTTTAAATAGGAAGGCCTCAAAATCTGATGGATAGATTTTTCCTCGGCCAGTTTAAGAAACAATATGTGTGAATTGAAACCAAAGCTTTCGAATTTTCAAATATAACAAATATCAATCTAAACTAAAAAATTTTCGCCCTTTTTAAATAGGAAGGTCTCGAAATCTGATGGATAGATTTTTCCTCGGCCAGTTTAACACACAATATGTGTGAATTGAAACCAAAACTTTCGAATTTTTAAATATAACAAATATCAATCTAAATTAAAAATTTTCTGCCCTTTCAAATGGGGAGGCCTCAAAATCCAACGGATAGATTTTTCCTCGGCCAGGTTTAACAAATAATGAAGTAAAAATAACAAAACAACATATCAAAATGGAGAACAACGACAAATAAGAATCCAACTATCTTAAGAGCTAACATAGCAATAATAATAAAAATAAAAATATAAAATAAAACACTAGAGGTGTTACTCCACCAGAATCTAGAATTTTCCAACAAAATTTGACCAAAAACAAAAAGAAGTTAGTCCAAAAATGTATTAACATTAACAACACAATATGCAATGTCACAGAAATTAAAAATAAGAAACAAAAATTGCTAAATCAAAACATATTCACTATAAAACCATATCTAAAGTCTAAACAGAGCCCACCTCCAAATAAATATAAAAATTATGTTATGATATAGTAAAACAAAGTAATATAATTTACCAAAATAACCAAACACATAAGGAATTATAGTAATAGTTGGCTTAAGAATAAGAACAAAACAATGCTTAAATACGTATGAAAATGTAAAGATAGAGATTGCCGAAAGGAAAACTTTTTGTTGAAGTTGTGGTCTGACTGGGGTTCGTCGGAGATCGGAGCTTGAGGCTCGTGGTTTTGCTGATGTTTGCTGCTACTTTACAGCATTTGGAGCATTTTCTGGCGACTATTTTGGGTGTTGTTATGGTGGTGCGAAGGTGGATTTTCGGTTGTAATTTGGGGTTTTTTTTTTGGTGGTTTTTGATGGGTTTTTGGGGTGGTTTCAAGCAGGTTTTTGTTTGGTTGTTTAATGGTTGTACTTTGGTGATTGGAGCAGGGGAAAATGAGGTTATTTGGAGGTCACTTTCGGGAGGTATTGGGGTTATTTCGAGGTCAATTTTGCTGCTGCATTTTGATAGTGGCGTGGAGGTTTTTGGGTGGCGTTTTGGGAAGGTTTTGTGTGGGGTTTTGTGGATGGTTTGTGGTGTGATTTGGGGTTGAAAGTGGTGGCAAAATGAGGTCATTTTGGGGCTGTTTCGCTGCTGATTTGTGGGACTGAAATAGGGGTTTTTGGTTGGCATTTTTCGGCGTCTTTGTGGTGGAGCTATGGGTCGACTATTGGGGTGTGATTTTCCGGCGAAAAGGGGCTGAAATGAGGTGGTTTTTGGACTGGTTTGGGTGGCTGCCAGCGGGGTTTTGGGGCTGGTTTTTCGGCATCTTTGGTCGGGGTTTTGGTGACGGGAAGGGGCTCATTTAAGGGCTGTTTTGGGATCCATTTTGGTGACTTTTTGGAGGTCGATGGCTGCTGATTTATGGTTGAAGATGGAGGTTTTCCGGCTGAGTTTTGGGGCTGATTTTTGGGGGCTTAAAATGGGGTTTTTTCGGCAATGTGAAGGAAAGAAGGAGAGGGGCTGCCAGAGCTCCAGCGAATCTTCGCCGGAGAAGAAGATAAATAGTAAAACTCAAAAAAAATCTAAAAATTATTAAATTTTAATCTAAATACTATTCATCCACACCTAATTATATACACATTTTATGTCAAAACCTAATGGGTTAGAAAGATAATGGGTCCAAATTGTAGGCCAATTGGTCATACGCTCATAATTATATCTGAACAAGAAAAAAAATAAATTATTACACTGTGTTAAATTTAAAATTAAACTAATTAAAATTCTAATATTATAAAAATAAAAGCAATTAATAAAAATAATCTAAAATCACCCAAAAATAATTTTAAAATATCAACATAAAAAAGTAAGAAATTTTGAAGTGTTGGACCAAAATTGGGTGTCAACAATTGTCCCTTTCTTTGGATATGATCGATGCAAGAGATCGTGGACAAAGAAACTTGATAAACTCAATTTTACCCAAACATATGACCTTCAATATGATCATTCTTGATTGCGGTGGAAATTGCTCCTTAATTTCAAAAGTTCCACGTTGTTGCAACTTAGTTGACTTGGTTCGCACCTGTGGTTTGATTGAGAATGCATCCTCTAGGGTGTTCTCAAAAGAAAAAATTAACATAAAACTTTATTAGTAGATACAAAATGAAAGAAAAAAGTGGTATCACTTTCAATACTATTGTCATCCTCGTTGAATGCATGTTGATAACCTTTTCTGATTTCAAAAGCAAGATGTGAGTCCTTGAAAAAGAAAAAAAACAAATAAGATCCATCGATAAGATATGAATGTATGTCTCTTGATAGGAAGAGTGAATATGTTTCCTTGAATGTAATATGAATGTATGATCATCTTGGCAATGCAAAATGAATGAATATGCAAAATGCATGAATGAACGGTCCTCTTGGCAATGCAATGAATGAATGGCCCTTTCGGCAATGCAAATGAATGAATGACCCTCTCGGCAATGTAATATGAACGAATGAATGGCCTCTTGGCAATGCAATGTGAATGAATGGCCCTCTCGGCAATGTAAAATGAATGAAGGTCCCTTTTGGAAATGCAATAGAAATGAATATGCAAGATGAATAAATGAGCATCTCGGCAATGCAATATGAATGAGTATACAAAATGAATGGCACTCTGAGCAATGCAATATGGATGAATATGCAGAATGAATGACCCTCTAGGCAATGCAATAGGAATGAATATGCAGAATGAATGGCCCTCTCGGCAATGCAAAATGAATGAATATGTAAAATGAATGAATGACCCTCTTGGCGATGCAATATGAATGAATATGCATAATGAATGACCCTCTTGGTAATGCAATATGAATGAATATGCAGAATGAATGACCCTCTCGGCAATGCAAAATTAGTGAATGACCCTCTCGGCAATGCAAAATGAATGAACATGCAGAATGAATGGCAATGACACTATCACCTCCGATAGTGCGATGTAAAAATGAATACAAAAGACACTACCACATAGTGCAATATAAAAATGAATGCAAATGACACTCCGATAGTGCGATGTAAAATGAATGCAAATGACACTACCACCTCCAATAGTATAATGTAAAATTAATGCAAATGACACTACCACCTCCGATTATGCGAAATAAAAATGAATGCAACGATAATAAAAAATGAACAGATAAAATATGAATGAGGACTACTGCCTGTAGCAATGCAAAATGAAAATAATGTCCTTTCATTGGTAGGATGACAATGCTTCCTTTCAGCGATGCTGAAAAGTTTGAAGTCAATTTTAAACTTCTGGCCATGGTGGAAACCATTTGAAGCTGACCATCGAGTTTTTCTGACAGTACTTGATAGAATTTTTGAGGTCTTCCTCAAAAAGTTTGCCTCAGTTAGATTTTGACAGATCTCGGATTGTTAAAGGAGGGATCTCACATTATTGTAGAATTTTTGAGACTTTCTCTAAAAATTTTGTCCCAGTTGCATTACTAGCGTAATCTCCAATACTGATTTGCTGAGGATGACATCCTTATTATGCATTTTGCTATTTTTTCGAGATTCCATCCCATCTTTCTTGTAAAGAGGAATGAAAATCCCAGCAGGTGCATGACTAAATCCAAACGATGCTCCCTTTTCTCTTTTTTTTTTCTTTTTTCTTTTTCTCTTTCTTTTTATTTTCTTCTTCTTTTAAAAAAAATAAAAAATGTAAAGAAAAAGTCAAATCCTGATCAGAATGATACCGACAGTTAGGAATAAATAAAAAAAATTCTTTAAGAATGATTCAATGAAGTAAGATAAACATCTCACCATTATAGGATATCAAAAATGAAAAAGAAAATTTATGATCTCTTTGAAAGGTATTAAAAAAACATGATGCTTACTTTTTTTTTTTTCAAATATAGAATGTGATGAAATAGTTAAATCTTGACTACAATTGATACCAACAGTTAGAAATGCATTAAATTTATTTCATTTCTTCTTCCTTTTTTTCCAACTGAAATTGAATTTGAAGTAATTCGTACAGATTCAAGTGGTACCTCAACCGTACTTAAGTATCAACAAGATTTGTTCATCTTACTTCAAACAAATATTTGAATAGTACCAATCCTCTTGCGTCAAGTGCCCTCACAAGAAAGAAAATCTCATCTCACACATGCATGGAATATTTGATTTAAGGATATTGTGCAAAATACTCTTACACTCAAAAGGATATTCAATGCATGCAATTGTGACACCATATGCTTGGACTTAATGTAAATCTCCACTAATGTGAGAATGTTTGAAATGAGATCATGTGGGACTTGTTATTGTCTTGTAATGCAGGTTTAAGGGCTGGATAGGATATTTATTTGGGATAATAGTGACTTAATCCCTTCTTGATTGTCACAACAAATTTGTGCTTTTAACAATTGATACACATTTGATGCTTGATCCTTTTGTTGTCTCTTCATTATTGTTTCGACTTCATAGAGACTTGAGATTTTATTCGTTGAAAAACTTTTCATTTTACCCCCCCTTTTTTCCTTTTGTTAGAGCAATTTCTTCTTGACTTTCTTTGACTTTGCATAAAGAATTTTCTCACGCTTCTTCCTGCCATAATTCTTCCAAATAATCCACCAGCCATATCATTTCTTTCCCAGCTTCAGCTATTGCTACGTACTCAGCTCAGTTGATGAAAGGGCAACACACTTCTGAAGCCTAGACATCCAGCTAATCACTATTACATCTATAGTTTAGATGTACCTGGATGTGATCTTTCTTGAATCCACATCTCCATTCAGATTAGCATCCATAAAACGCTGTAGGACTACTTTGTCGTTACCATAACAAAGTGAAGTACGGGATGTACCTTTCAAGTATCTCAGAAGCCACTTCACAGTTTTCCAGTGCTCTTTCTCCGGATTTGACATGAACCTGCTAACAACTCCCATTGCATGTGCTATATCAAGTCTAGTGAAGACCATAGTATAGATCAAGCTCCGAACTGCAGAAGCATAGTTCCATATACTTACGCTCCTCAGTTGTCTTTGGTGACTGCTCCTTTGACAATTTTAAATGATTTTCCAATAGAGTAGTCTTGGGTTTAGCATCATTCATTTGGAATCTGGACAACACCTTCTCAATGTACTACTCTTGGGACAAATTTACGATGTCGGTTGATCTATCCGGAGAGATCTTCATCCCAAGAATCTGCTTCACTGCACCTAAGTCTTTCATCTCAAACTCTGATGATAGGGTTGCCTTCAGAGAGTTTATCTCCTTTATATTTGATCCTGCAATCAGCATGTCATCCATATACAAGAGTAGAAATATATAAGAATCAGTGTATTTCTTTAAGTAATAACACTGATCCTTTTCAGTCCTGTGAAAACCATTCTTGCTCATGAAGGAGTGAAACTTCATATACCACTGTCGAGGTGCTTGCTTCAG
>JAABOM020000002.1:10289036-10334853 GCA_011800125.2 Solanum clarkiae
TGTTGTTACCAAGCTCTAGGTTGCTTTGGAGCTTTGTGTGTCTAGAGCTTATATTTTTGTATTGTATAGTTAGTCGAAGCGGGGCTTGTCCCAACCCTTATCAGATACTTTTCCTTACCTAGAGGCTTTGTAAACTATGTAAATTAAAGTGTGGTCATGTCTCGTACTTTAGACAATGTGGCCCCAATGGACTAGCCATATGCATTTCCTTTTAGCTTGTTATCACTGTTTATCTTCTTAAAGGCATGTCAAATATAGAAATCCCATATAATATGTATAAAAAGCGCAGGGATACAGGTTGGTTCTCCCGAGCCTTATCAGCAATGGGTGCTAGTACGCCCTAACGGGACTTTGGGCGTGATACAACCCCTTCCCCTGTTCCTCCGACCACAGACCACACCCCTTTTCCGACCACTTTCTGACATCTTTCTGACAAACCTGGGGTTCCCCTTCCTCAGCTCCTCCTTTAATTTCTAGCATCTTTTTCACACAAATTCGTTAAGTTCTTGGTCTTAAAACCTTTTAAATACGAAACTTGTTGCGATTAAATTAAAATTAATTCTCGGGCATGGTACTTGGACTAATTAAGGTGTGAACCAATGTTTTCCATTATTTATGCTTAAAATTGAATCATTGATAATATGTGTCAATGCTTGACTAAGTGTAAAAAGCCGGAAAATTGTGTGTAGGACCTTTTGACTGATGTGTATGAAAACCATATGATCACATATCATTTAGATTGAATTGACTATGTGCATGAAAATTCGATGTGTGATGGCATGTGCAAGTAATTTGATAGTAAGTCATTCAAAAGGGGTATATGAGCTCGGGAAAACATGTAAAATGATATTCGAGGAGGTTTATACATAGAATTGCACGAGGGTTGTTGGGTGCTTGATTGAAATCATGTGGGGTGTGTTGAGTATTGCTTTGATGCTGAAATAATTGTTAAAATTGCCATTTGGGATCCATATTGAGAGGCTTAGAAACTCAGGCTACTGGGTTTTTCACTCCACGAGTGTCTTTTACGGCCTGTGGAAATGTATGAAAATCCAGAAACCTAAAGTTTCTGAAAATCCATCAGGTGAGACCTTCTACGAGCCGTAGAATGTTCTATGGCTCATAGACAGGTCTTGTAGATCCTTTTCTGCAAAGATTTAAATACTGGAACATTTCGATGACTCAGTCTATGACCCGTAGATTCTTCTACAAATTGTACCTGGTCTCTTAGATGTAATTCCACTAGACAAAAATTATGAACATTTTTTCTACAAGGGCCTTTTACGGCTCGTAGTTTTACTATGGCCTATAGATGTACCATCGTTGTCCCTTTTGTGACCAAATTTGAATTGATTTTGCTTTTCGTTCCTTGACTTGTAGGGCTAAACGTGTTTGCTAAATGTGTATGTTTCAGTTACTATGGCTCCAAAGCCAAGACATGATGAGATTTGGGCCATGTATAGGAGGCTCAGGGATGAGACCTTGGGGGAGCAGGATGCCCTCGAGGCTAGTGGATCACTTGAGGAGCTCAGTGTCCGGCCTAACCCGAATGCTGATCAACCACAAACATAGGTCGTCGCCAGACTTAGGTAGACCTAGACCTAAGTTATTATTGTTCATTCTCCCCAGTCTGATGGGGAGGTAATAACAGTAGCAGCTCCATTCAGATGACTCCATCCGAAGAATAGACAGAGTCAGAGTCAGGGTTAGGTGACTAGTGAGAGACAGAGTCCTCTATCGCACCACCTCAGGTATCACTATTACCTCCGGATGCTCTATCTAGCCAATAGTGTGTTGAGGGCATACGAGAGATCTGCAGAGAGGACATGCAGTGGAATGAGAGGGGCAAACCAACCCGCTCTATGTTTGAGGAGCCTCAGATCATCACTTCTAGACTAGACAGCGTCCTCGATCTTCAAGACAATATCAACATATAGGTGCTCCAGCGGATGGATAGAGCACTCGGGAAGTACTCCCTGACCATGGTTTGTGAGTTCTATGACTCCTATGCTGCCATAATTCTCAGCACTCTTCCTATGGGGAAGAAGCCCCTCACTCAACCCAGACTGGCACACACTAGAGTGAGGAGCCGATAGGTGGATATCTCCAAGACTACCATTCGCCGCATGTTGTTCAGGCATGAGCTCCCAACCCCCAGATCGACAGTAGAGTATTACTGCAGGTCGGGACAGACCAGGGATAAGGTCTTAATTTAGAGATAGGGCCCACTACTACTACTTCTACCCCACAGGTTATTCTTACACCAACAACATCTGCTGGCATGGTCTATGTGTCAGCAACATCTATTCAGGCCATGAAGCAGAGATTGGCCTATATTGAGTCCAAGTTGACTCAGTTACTTCAGCAGATCAAGCCTCGAGTCTGCCAGGCTATTATAGAGTACGAGGGACTCATGCAGGTATTCACGGTCGCTACTCTCTAGGATCGACTTATAGCAATGGATGCCCACATAGATTCTTTTGAGTTGTGGGTCTAGCAGAGCCTTCACACAGCATGGCCAGTAGATATGACGAGCCTTCAAATAGAGATCCAGCAAATTCGGGCTGACATGACAGTAGCCTAGTCCACACCAATGGCATTTCCATAGACTGCGCCTCCGGTGCCGATGGTGGACTTGTTTGATCTTGAGGAGCCCTCATAGCCTTCCCTTGGGAAGAGACCCAGCGTTAAAGATGATTTAGACTTAGTAAGGCTACAAGTGGGTTCGATAGAGAAGCAAGGACTCGAGCTTGCCATGATGCAGTCGAGACAGGATGAGGAGCTGAGGCAGGCTTAAGAGCTTGATATGGTGAGGGGTGTTCGCCCTTCCGGACATGCTTCTACCACTAAGGAGGCTACTAGGTAGGTTAGGGTGGCCAAACTCAGGCAGAGACCAGCACTTAGACGCCCAGGTATATTTCTTTTTTACTCTTGTGCTATATTTACCATTTTTTTGCATTGAGGAATGTAACTCTTTTTCAATGGTGTTATAGGCCTCAATAAAGTCTTAGTAGAGTTGGCTTATAACTATCCCATGTTTTGAATCCTAGGGGTTTTCTTGCTTTATTCTTTTTGCCTGTGGATATTTAATTTATGTTGAACCAGCATGTTTAGGATGTGTAGGTATTATTGGTAGCATATAGTACTAATACTTATGGCATCTGTTTGTTTCTTTATTTTTTTGTGAAAAATGATACCGACCAAAATTTTGTTATTTAGTCTTGATAGCAACCATGCCTGTTTAATTGATGACAGTGCTTGTTCTGATAAGTGAGGATGTATTGAAATGAAAAGCATGATCTGAGAGTCTTTTTGTTGATAGTGTTATCAGTGCCATGTGAGTGTGAGCTATATTTTTTAAATTCATGCGCTGTGTTTCAATTTAGAACTTGCCCTGTTACTCTGACTTAGAATGTATGTTAGTTGGTTAGGAAAGGATCTTAGACCACTGTTCATAATGGTCCACTTAGCCTAAATGACCAACCAAATGTGTGAAATATGCCTTGATCCTAATATTTGAGCTTTACATGTGCCTTTTATTTGAAAAAACATAAGTTACCTATCCTTATTAGACATAAAATCCTGAATAGGTACGCGTTAGGCTCAAACATTTGGAACAAGGGATATATCATCAACTTGGTTGGTTATTTTTAGGCTAAAGTGGACTATTTAAGAACAATGGCCAAAGATAAGTCCTAATCCAATTAATCTACAATCTAACTTAGTACTAGGGCAATACTTGAATTAGCACAAAATATATAAATGTAGCAACATAAGCTCACTCTTATGGCACAACATATTTTATCAACAAAAGACTCACAGATCATGCTTCTTATCGCAATGTACCCTCACTTATCAGAACAAACATTATCAGACTCCTAAACATGAATGGTTACTATCTAACTACTAATCAAAATTATTTTTGGTGGGTATCACTTTTCAAACAAAACATAAAAAACATGTTACATGCTAGAAGCATTGGTACTATATGCTACACATATTATGTAAATATCTGAAACATGCCGGTTCAAAAGAAAATGAATATCTACATGGAAAAAGAACATAGGCAAGAAAATCTCGGGATCAAAAATTGGGGTGGTTATGGATCATAATCTACACAGACTTTCTTGAGGCCCATAACTACCCACACCCCATTAAAAAAGATGTACATTGTCCCCAATGCACAAAATTAAGCAAAAATAGAACATAAGGGGTCAAAAACACATACCTGGGCGCCTAAGTGTCAATCTTCACATTGGATTGCATCCCATGCAGTGCCTAATTTATTATCATTATACCTCATAGATAGCTTGAGTACTCAGATTTCCTCAAGCTTTTATGCTCCCTTATCACCAAACTTTGCCTCAATTTGGTGTCTATCAGTATTCTGTCGCTCTAAAGCATTAGCGCTTGTTATCATGCCTCTTTGAATTTGATGTAGTTGCATTGACACAAGTCTAAATTGACGATTGAGTTGTTGAATTTCCATAAAGTGTTGGTCAACTTTAATGTTTATCTTGGAAATGTCGGACTTAATACTCCTCAAAGTCTCATCTTGTGCATCTGCCCTTCTTAGTAATTGGCTAAGCACTTATCGATTCTAGAGTTCCCATCTCCTACATCATGATTGCATGGGGTTACGTAGTGGTTGTTCATCCTGTCATCCTTGCGGCCCCATGCTTCATATGATGTCTTTCTTGAATGTCCCCTGGCTTTGTTAGCTCTTGAGTCTGCTGCATCAGCATCTCCAGATTGGATTTGTTCTGAGCAAGCATACTAGGGATATCTGCATTTATTTCTGCTTGGTTAGAACTCATGTCAACAGTTCTTGCATGATCTATTGAACTTTTATTCCTGGGCTCCCATACATGGTTCAATTTAGCTACCACGTTCAGTTGCTCTGAAACTTCTACAAATGGTTGTTTTATGAACAGGCCTCTTAAGAGGGTCAGCACATGCTTGACTATTAACATCTAGAGCTCGGTAGAAATTTTCTACTAGGACATTCCCTGGAATCTCATAGTTAGGTGCATTCCTCAAGCATCTATTAAATTGCTCCTATGTAGTAAGGATTGAAGTACTAGGGAATTGCTTAAAACGATAGATATGGTCTACCACTCTGAGCCTGTTTGGTTTAATGAAGTACCTTGCTAAGAAAGCCCTCTGCAATTCTACCCAACTAGCTATCGAACACTCTGGAAGCTCAGACATCCATAATGCAGCATTGCCTATAAGAGACAATAGGAAGACACGAAGTTCCACATCATCCATAGATATATTATGTGTTCCCATCACACTCCTACAAACAAATGCCATATTGTGCAAGTGGCGATATGGATCCTCTTATGGTAAGCCCACAAATAGCCCACAGTTTTGCAGCATCCGAAGTAACCCACTAGAGACTGTGAACTTTGTGTCTGCCGATAGTGGGGGCAACACAATAGCTGCAGTCACATTATATCCATGGGGTTCAACTAATACTGATTTCACTGGTAAGCATTACCGTTGAACTCTTGAGGCTGTGGAATGTCCTCTAGAGGAGGTGGGTTCTCATTCCTATCATCATCATTACTGTTTCTATTCAGGCCTGCACTGTCACGTTGTTGGCATTGTCTTGAGCCATTCTTCTTTTTAGTTCGATAGATCTCCAGATCAAATGGAGTTAAGGGCCCTTGACTCCGAATGTTGAGCATACACTATCCGTACACCCTACAAAGAACAAAAACCAAAAAAATAAAAATAAAGGGAACTAAGGATTAACACTCGAATCACTAGTGAATTTACTAAGTCTAGCCATATTCTCCTGCAACGGTGCCAAAATCTTGAAGTCGCCTAATTTACACCTACTTTTTAGAGGATAAAGCGGCTGCTATCAAGAAATAGAACCTAACCAAGGTTAAGGTCGAACCCACAGGGAAATGTAGACTCAAGACAAATTCACCAATATGCAATTCGAGTAGTTAACCAACTCAATTACCCAAAGGGGTGATTTGCAATAATCAATGAGAAAATAAACTAACTAACTATCATGAGAGAAAAATCAATAATAGAGAGAAACTAGGGTATTATGTTCCCCATGATTCCCCAACTCAGTATCCCTGAATAACCTAATTCTTGTCTAATTTATAGCATGCAGGATGGTAATTTAAGTTCGCCAAGCCCTTTGGCCAAAGGCGAGAGGTGAATTCACTATGTGATTCGGCCCATCTCCATAGTGTGCATTACTAACCATAACCTATTAGTCCTAGTACAACCTCCTCTTGGCCCAATATGATTGATTAGACGAGCACACATTAATCGAATCCTTTTAATCAATCTTTTTTCCTATTCATTACTACCTTGGTCTAGTTAGTAACACTAGGCGGGTTCTAAGTAGGCCACCATCAGGAAATATGCAAAATAAGGAGAATTAATTAATACATGCATATACACCTTATAAGAATTGTGAATTATCCTATTTACTTTGTTAGTTCTTCATGGTTCCCACATCCCTATTTGTGCATTTAGGTACTCATGTTATGTGTAGATGAAGAGATTATGAATTGAGAATACATAATTAAACACTTACACAATTGAATTAAGAACAAGCAAATCGAATGTCAATGAAAATCACAAGCTTGAAGATTGAACTAAAGCACAAGTGTTCTCAAAGAATCTCACAATTTTCTCTCTAAGAATATTGAGTTATATGAGTACAATAACCTAAACTAATGAAAACTGAAGTGAACTGGCTAAAACTTCTGAAAATCAACCTTAAAAACCTATTTATAATAACTAAAACCAAGTCCCAAACGATAACAACAACAACATTACCCCAATGCCTCAAAGGCTCCCGCCCATTGCGCAGCCTAACTCCTATTTTAAAAACATAGCGCGACTGTTTTCGGATGACCCATGATGAATGTTGAAAGTTGCATTGACTAACTGCTACTTCACAATTGAAAGAAGCGCAGATAGTTTAAAGAGTCATTTTGCTTTATTCCATCATACCCCAAAGCCAAAAAATAGTGAATCTTTGGCTCTATCCGAGATTGATGAAAATAGAAAAAACACAAGTCCTAAACAAATCAGGATAACTGGTTGGCAAACTCCAGGAAAGCACTCTACGACTCGTAATATCTTCTATGGCTCATAGTCAGGGTCTCGTTATCAGCTATTGAAATTTTGGGCTTCTCTTTTACGATACCCCTTTACAACTCGTAAAGTGGTTTACGACCAGTAAAGGGGGTTTCATGTGATGAAATTCTTGCAAGTCCACTTCTCTGATCCTCAGGGCATGAAAAGTGGTCTACGACTCGTAAATGGCTCCACGACTCATCTACATGTTCGTAGACTTCAACTTCAGAAAATAGCCCCTCACTAGAATTCCTCACGAAACATCTTTACGACTAATAGAATGCTCTACGAATCGTATAAGGTCTCGTAAACTATAAAAAACTAGTAACTTCTGCAATTTTTCCCCAAAGCATGGCCAACCTGTAATCCTGTAAATCTAAACACAAAAGCACATAAAAACAACTAAAGTCGCATTTAAAACATACAAAATTCTATGTTTTAAGCATCAAAATTATTGTATATTGCCAACACCTCAGCTACCGCTTTCTTAACTGCATCGAGCCTCACATAGAAGTATTGCAATATCATATGGTCCAGAATTCCATGATTGGGGCATTGAAGTAAAAGTTTTCGAAACCAAAATCATGTCTCATGCAATGGCTCACCTTCAATCTGCTTGAAAGTCTCAATACCTCTCCTCAACTTTATCATCTTCAAGGTAGGGAAAAATCCTTGAGAAATACATTTTACAGCTCCTCCCATGAAATGATAGAGTTACAAGGAAACTCAGCTAGCCACCTCACTACCTCTCCGGTGATGGAAAACGAAAATAGCCTCAGTCTAATAGCTTCTTGGATCACTCCATTGAAATTGAATGGGAGACAAACATCAACAAAGTTTATGAGGTGTTCATGAGGATCCTTATGGCCAAGTCTTCCAAACAATCCATTTAGCTGGAAGAGCTGCAACATCGTGCTTGTTACATGAAAATTAACTCATCCAGCCAACGAGGGTAGTCAGATAGCACCTGTGCTTCCCACTTGGTCCTAGTTAACACCCTTCATATCATGCGCATCTCCAACATTCTTACCATGGACACTCCCGTTATCTTCCATCTTAACACTTATTTTTCAACAGCAAAAACAATAAGAAAATAGTAAAAACAACTCTAACTACAAGAACAAAGTTCAACAAACACTTCAATTATGAACTAGTCGATTCCCCAGCATCAGCGCCATTTTTGATGTCGCTCAACCTGGCTACTCAAAAAAAGTAGGGGCGGGCATCATCAGCATAATAATCCAACTGAGAAGTTGGGATTAAATTCTACAGGGAATCATAGTTCACAAATAAAAGTGGTCCATTGGACTAAGAAATTATAGGATCTGGCGGGTTGCAATATTTAAAAGCAAGATTCAAACTACGCGATATCTAATTAATAAGTTAATCAACAAAATTAGGGAAGATGTTTGGGATATGAAAATATGGGAATCGATCTACCAGTTGGGTCTAAATATTTGATTAAATAAGTTGATAATGAGTAAATAGGCTAGGTTGCTTGTAACCCATGTTCAGCTATGACACATGAGGGTTTCATATGATTCAACTATGATATATTATTTGGAATGCAAAGCACATGCTTGGCCTAAGAAATCTCAGCAAAACCCCTAATACCTTGGCCATTGAATCCATAGTTATGGACTTCAACTGAAACCCCATAAGGTTTCTAGCCGTTACATCCATTCCATGCTCTAATCATTATGCTTAAAGAAACAATTAGAGATCTAAAGTAAACTCAAAGTTTGCAATCTTGAAATTATATATTAAACATAGGAATGGATATAAATTCATTCAAATCAACTGCAAATAAAAAATATCAAAGACCCAATAAATAAATTAAGAACCTATATCAATAGCACACTTCCAACATGGGCGTTTAGCAACATATGCTAGAAATTAGTGATTTAATACCTAAAATAGTAGCTAAAGTTATGGATAACAAGATTGAATAACAAATTATTGATTATCACCAGCCAATCTACTCAAGCGTTGCTTCCCCAGTGCTTGAAAATCCTATCAACCCTTGTACTCTAAAGAAGGAACGTTCAATGTACTACTCTCTGTAAAGCTAAGAAGAATGATATGATATGAACAATGTCCTTTTTAATTTTCTTAAATAGTCCGTGCAAAAGTGTGAGTTTGTTCTACAAATTTCCATTTTGGTAGTCAAGGCCGACCATGGTCGAGCACTCCAACGATGTGCTGAATGTGCACTCAACTGCTTTCCTTTTCATATTTTTAAGGCTTCTCCTCTGCAACATTGGATGATGGTTTTTCACTCCACCGATACAATTTGGTGATTCATGAAATTTCCCATCTCATCTCCTTCTTGTCAAGGTTTTGGGGCTTTGAGTACTGCAACTTTAGACGATCTCTTGAGCCATTTGGTAGTGCGCTAAATATTTTTTGTGACATTGATTCTAACCATGGGTTCCTGACTTAGGCTTAAACCTTGGTTGCTTCAATGCTAGGTGGTCTCTTTGAGTGTTCGGAGGATCGCTGAATATATTGGCAATACCATTTTTCTCCACCTTTTTAACACTTTTTCTCCCTTTCCAAGACTTATCAAGTATTTTTTATTTGTGCACTTTTAATCTCATTTCCTGACATAACATATGCATTTGTTAGAGATTGGAAATAATAGCACACTATGGATAATGTTTCTTTGCAAATTAGCCCAAAAATGAGTTCTGAAATATGGACTCATCACTACTTCAGTTTCAGAGATTCAGACCTTTGTCGAGGTACCATGGTATTATAGATAGTTTGTCTTGTTAAGGTTTCTTGTGTTATTGATGATCTAATGTATGGCTTATGAGTTAAGTGACTTTATGATGATAAAAGGAATGTATTTATGTGATGAATTTATGAAAAGTATCTATAGTGTTGCAAGTTGACCACACCTTGTTAAGGGGGTGCCATGCCTCAACCATTATGATGGAGGGTGCTATGTCCATCTACCAGTTAAGGAGTATATACTTTGACCACTATGATGGAGGGTGCTATGTCTATCTACCAGTTAAGGGGTATATACTTGACCACTATGGGGGGAGGGGGTGTTATGCCCATCTACCATGTTGAGGGGTATATATACTGGCCACTTTGATGAGGGTGCTATGCCCATCTATCAATTGAAGGGTTGATACCTCAATCGCCTTCCAAGGGGGTGGTAGGCCTTGGATTTCGAGTATTAGTTTATTTGGTCTATGATGATGGTCTCTTCCTACACATGTATTATGTTCTATTATGCATGTTTTACTTCAAGCACTGATCATGCATGTCATGTTCCTAATATACTATCTCTTGCTTATGATTATGTATTTGGATTATGTTACCCATCTCTTATTGCATTGCATCCTACATATTTAGTACATTCAAACGTACTAACACATACTCTATTCCTACATGATTCTGCCATGTAGGAACCGGAGCTCCTTACGATCATCCTCCATATGGCTAGTTGTGGTATCTTGAAGTTAAGCTTTCACCGGTCCTCAAGTTCAGGGACACTAGCTGTACTACTCTTGCTTATGTTATTTCTTTGTTAAATTCTTGATACTATGAGGGTGAGCGCGGAAGGTGTCTTGGATCTTGCTCAAGTCTATGTTTAGAGGTGTTATTGGACAAGTGATGTAATTATTCCATGTTCTTGTTTAATTATGGTTATCTAAGTCTTCCCTTAGTTCCTTTATCCTTGTTTGCACTCTCTTGTTGTTGTTTACTTTGCTTCTGCGACCAAGAATGTGTTAATGGTATGCTAAGAGGCTTGTTTGGGGTCCCTTTGGGTTTCTATTTGTCATGTCACGTCTAGGCCCTAGACTTGGGTCATGACAAACTTGGTATCAGAGCACTAGGTTGTTAATGGTCCTCGACATCTAACACATCGTGTCGATTATAAACTTATTCATGGTTGTGAAGTGCACCACAACTATGAGTAAGAGGCAATGAGGTATTTTAGGAAATGTTTTCCTTATTCTTAATCTATGTTGTGCTATAGAAGTTCAGGTAAGCTTTTCCCCTAACGAATGTTCTTTGCTATGCTACATCATGCCTATCCCAGGATGAAGAAGAGCTTGTACACCCGAAGAACAACCGACTCATGAAGAGTTGTAAGATGCTATTGTCATGCTAGCTCAAGCTATGACTAATCAAATCAACTAAGGGGATCAAACCCCTCATGCTTCTACTCCGGCATCTAGGATGAGGAATTTTATGAGGATGAACCCACCAGAGTTCCATGGGTCTAAAGTGGATGAGGACCCTCAAGAATTTATTGATGAAGTGCACAAAGTGTTGTCTACTATGAGGGTTAGATCGGAGGAGAAGGTGGAGTTGGCAGCTTACTATCTCAAGGGGGTGCCTCAAATATGGTTTACCCAATGGAAGGAGGAGAAGGGGAACAATAATGTGATTCTTTGGGAGGAGTTTAAGGCGGCATTTCTCAACTAGTTCTTCCCTCTTGAGCTAAGGGTGGCCAAAATGATGTAATTTATGAATTGGAAGCAAGGGTCCATAAGTGTGAGGGAGTATGCCCTCACGTTCAACCAACTCTCCAGATATGCTCCACAATTGGTGGCCGAGCCAAGGTCTAGGATGAACAAGTTTGTGATGGGTGTTCGATTTGATGAATGAGAAGTGTCGTGCCTCTATGTTGATAGATGATATGGACTTGTCCCGCCTCATAAATTATGTCGAACAATTGGAAGGGGAAACGTTGAGAAAGAGAAGAGATAATGAGGCCAAGAGGGCCCATTTTGAGGGTAGATTCCAAAGTCCTAAGGGTGGACGATTTCATCAAGTCCAAGAGGGCCCATTTTGAGGGTAGATTCCAAAGTCCTAAGGGTGGACGATTTCATCAAGGCCAAGGGTCTTCCAATGCTCGTATTAGAAGGTTTGCTAATGACAACCCAAGGGTCCAAGGTGGTGGCGGTGTGGTGCTTAATACTATGTGCCCAAGATGTGGTAGAGGTCAGAATGACCCATGTTTGAAGGATACTAATGCTTATTATGGGTGTGGTGAAGTGGGCCATAAGGTGATGGATTGTCCTTGTAATCAACACAAGGGTAGAGATGGTCGTCCATAAGGCCAAGGTGTAAATATAGGTCCTAGGGGAAGAGGAGGCCAACAAGGTGGTTCCCAAAGGCACAATTGGTTCTATGCTCTTCAAGGGAGGCAAGGGGTAGATGAGATGCTTGATGTTGTCATCGGTATGTTAAAAGTCTTTGATTTTGATGGGTATACATTGAAAGACCCGGGCGCCACTCTTTCTTTCGTTACTCTTTTTGTTGCCAAAAAAATTCATGTTAACCCCAAATTGTTGTGTGAGCCATATGAGGTGTCTACGTCCGTTGGTGCATCCATTGTTCCTAGAAGAGTCTATAGAGATTGCCCTGTTTTTGTTATGCATAAAGTATTTCCTTGTGATTTTGTTGAGTTGGATATGGTGGATTTTGATGTCTTTCTCGGGATGGATTGACTGCATGCATATTATGCCTCTATTGATTGTAGAACCAGTAGGATCAAGTTCCAATTCCCTAATGAACCCATTCTTGAGTGGGAGAGTCGTGATGTGGTGGTCAAGGGTAGGTTTATTTCTTGCATTAAATCCCAAAAGTTGATTTCTAAGGGGTGTTTCTATCATCTTGTGAGGGTTAGGGATGTTGGTCCAAAATCCTTCCTATAGAGTCGGTTCTGGTGGTTAATGAATTGCTTGATGTCTTTCCTGATGAGCTTCCCGGTGTTCTCCTGAAAGGGAAATAGATTTTGGCATGGACCTCTTTCCCAATACTCAACCCATTTCTATTCCCCCTTACCTTATGGCCCCGAAGGAGTTGAAGGAATTGAAGGAGCAATTGAGGGATTTGTTGGAGAAGGGTTTTATTAGGCATAGCCAATCACCTTGGGAAGCACCGGTCTTGTTTGTGAAGAACAAGGATGGTTCTCTTAGAATGTGTACTGATTACCGGCAACTTAATAGAGTCACCTCAAGAATAAGTACCCTCTACCAAGGATTGATGATCTTTTTGACCAACTTAAATGGGCTATTCATTTCTCGAAGATTGATCTTCGGTCCGGGTATCACCAAGTGAAAGTGAGGAGTGTGACATTTCCAAGACGGCTTTCCGAACTAGGTATGTGCACTATGAATTTGTGGTATATCTCCTTCGGACTGACTAATGCACCGACTATCTTCATGGATCTTATGAATAGGGTCTTTAAACCCTACCTTGATTTGTTTGTAGTGGTATTTATTGATGATATCTTAATTTATTCCCATAGTGAGGAGGAGTATGTGGATCACTTGTGGGTGGTGTTGCAAATCTTGAGGGAAGAGAAGTTGTATGCTAAATATGAGAAAAGTGAGTTTTGGTTGAAAGAGGTTGCCTTTCTAGGTCATGTGGTATCGGGTGATGGTAATAAGGTGGATCCTAAGAAGACAGATGTAATTAGAAATTGGCCTAGACCTTTGACTCTATTGGACATTAGAAGTTTCTTGGACTTAGCGGGTTATTACCGGAGGTTTGTGAATGGGTTCTCTTTTATTGCTTCTCCTATGACTAAGTTGACCCAAAAGAAGGCAAAATTTGTGTGGACCGATGAGTGTAAAAAGAGTTTCAAAACTTTGAAAGATAAGCTTGTCTTCGCTCCTATATTGTCTCTACTGGAAGGATTGGAAGGGTTTGTTATATATTGTGATGCCTCAGGAATTGGTTTGGGTTGTGTTTTGATGCAAAATAGTAAGGTGATAGCTTATGCCTCTAGACAACTTAAGGTGCATGAAAAGAATTGTCCTACTCATTATCTTGAATTGGCCGCCATGGTTTTGCTTTGAAAATTTGGTATCATTATTTGTATGGGGTGCATGTTGATTTGTTTATCGATCATAAGAGTCTCCAATATGTGTTCACTCAAAAAGATCTCAACTTAACAAAGGTGGTTAGAGCTTCTTAAAGATTATGATATGAGTATGTGTTATCACCCCGATAAGGCTAATATTGTGGTCGATGCTTTGAGTAGGGTGTCTATGGGTAGCCTAACTCATGTTAATGATGGTGGCAAAGAGGTGTGATAACATGCAAAGTAGAGATGGCACCAACATGAGTGTATGTACCCCCCAAGACCATTCACAAGGAGTCAAGCAAAAGATCTCCAAGACCTAAAAGCAATGTTCATGAACAAAGAAGCATTAGAGGAGCTTGAGGGTCACCAAAGAAAGGTTTACAATGTGTGGAAGGTCTATCAAGGTGAGAAGATGGAAGGAAAGAGGTCATATGTGCAAATGTCTACTACTTGAATTTAAGAATTTGAAAAGAACGCAACCAAACAAGGCCCTTAGTAATTAAGGGTAAAATTGTAAAGAAAATATCTTGTTTTATTTACTTAGTATAAATAGCCTTATTTTATCATTTGGAAGACTTAGACTATATTGAAGATTGAATTCTCAAATTGTAGTATTTTGTTGGTGAGCAATTAGTGAGTAATTAGGGTGAACTCTTAGAATTGTTAGTTAACTTGTTCGCTTGATTAATTGAAGGTTGCTCATTTATGGTTATTAGTTTCCTTCAATTTTCTTGCTAGGGTTTTATTTGGATTGTTGAAATCAATTAGGAGGCGAGGGTTTTAGTCCCTTGTTGCCCATAATTTCAATAGTTTGAATTTAATCCACATATCCTTCTATCTTTCTTCCCTTTTCCCTTACTTTCCTGTTTAGTCTTTATTATTTTGTATCAAAAGCTTAGGTTTAGGTTTGTTTTTACAAATCTAGGTCTTGGAATTTTGATCTACCCAAAAAATTCAAAAAAAGAAAACCCAAAAAAAATTCATTTGACATGTTGTTTTTGACACTACTTTCTTGTTCACTAGTGCTTTTTGAGCCTAAATCTCAAATTTCATTCAATTTGGAGTTGTGGAAGTGAAGTTGCCATTAAAGGGTTTTGAGCATTCAAACTTTTCAAATTTTGAAAGTGGGTTCTTTGATTGAGAAGAAATTGAAGGTTTAATGATCATTGGCGTTTGTTCTCTACATCAAGGGGAAGCTAATCCTAAATTTTGAGCCTATTCCGAGTTGATTTGAAGGTGTTGGGATTTAGTGTGTGTTCTTGGTGTTCAAGGTGTTCTTGAAAAATTGAAGACCAAAAGGTACATTTGATATTTTTTTTTCAAGTCAAAGTAGTGAAAATTTAAAAAGAAAATTAAAAGAAATTTCAAAAAAAAATATATTTTCCCCATCAGCGCCAACTCAGCACCAGTCAACAGTCAACATCCAGTCAGCAGCTCCAGCCCTTCTAGACGTGCCACGTGACATATGTACTGCAGTTTCAGAGACTTAAAATCTGCAGACCTTGTTGGACCCCAAATTTTTCTAAGTATGGGAGGTTTTTTGGGCATTAAAATTTTTCTAAGTGTCCAAAAAGTGATTCTTTTTTTAAAATTTGGTGCTTTGGTTCTCCAACTATTTAGCAAGTAATTAACACCTTTGACTACTTGTTAACAAGTTTTAATCATCAAATCATCAAATCATCAAATCATCAAATCAAACTCCTTTCAAGTCATGAAAACCTTAAGCCTTCAAAAATTTTTCTAATTGTCCAAACTCAATTCTTCTTCTTTTTCACTCATTTTTCTTTTATTCCTCAACTATTTAAAAACTAATTAACATATTTAATTACTTTTTAACTAGCTTCTAAACATTAAATCATCTCGTTGATTCTTCAAATTAGGTAACAACAAGTAATCTCTTCTACTTTTGCTACTTAGTTTTTTGAGTCCGATATTTCTTGTACCTCTTTCTTCTAGTTTTTCTTCTTTTGTTCATGTTCCTAAGCTTTGTTTGAGTCGTCCTTCTTTCAAGAGTCATAAGAATCCACTCCACTACAAAGGATAGGTGACCTTAAATTGATTGAGCGGAGCTAGTTCATTATCAATTTTGAGACGATGCCATAGAAGGTGCATTGAGAGTTACATAAGAGTGATGTGAGGCTTTTGCTACTAATCTTGTTTGTTCAATGTTGTAGCTATCATGTCTAATACAATTCCAATTGGGGAAGGTTCAGAAAACATCATGGAAACGCTTGCTTACATCTCCAAACAAATAGCGGAAATGAATGGAAGGATGGGAGGTATGGAGGAAAGGTTAGTACAGGTGGACAATGAGAATCGAGAAAAATCTATTCAACCCAAAAATGAGGCGATAAGGAGGGAATCGATCCATTCCATTATCATTACTATGGGACAAGTTCATAATCTATGTTTTTCTCCACAAAGCTGAACCCAAAGCTAGTAAAACCCCATTTTCCAAATGAACAACAACCCAAACCATCAATGACCAGCTACACCACACCCAAACCCACAACCCTATTTCCCTCACTCTCATTTTTTTCATCACCCTCTTCATTATTTCAGTCTTATACCCATCCCGAAAAGCAAAAATCATCCTCCTATTAGGACTCTCACTAGCAACATGTCCTTTCCCTTGATATCTAAAGCATTAAATTGTAGAGGGACGAGAAAAGTTAGGTTTAGCATACTTACCTCCTTGTGGTTCCTTAGTTTCCTTGGATTTGTGATCAAGCTTGACTTGAGTAGCTTGACCACCACCCTTCAGTTGCTCCCTAGAAGATGTTGTCTTCCAATTATCTCTACCTTTGTCCCATTTTGAAGTTGAAGAACCTTTGGCCTTGTATGACTTTTTTTCCTTTCAAATCCGCTTCTACCTTTGAGGCATCACAGAAAGCCGCTTCAAGAGTTTCATAGTGTTTAAGCTTCATAGTTTCAAGATATCATACCTCAAGTTGGCAACAAATCGGATCACCGTACATTGCATGTTCTCTTCTATTTTAGACTTCATTCTCAAGTTTCAAACTCATCATAATACTCTTCAACACTTTTGGTACCTTGCCTCAACATAAATACCTTCTTGAGTACCTCTTGGTAGTAGTTTGGAGTCAAGTACCTCATGGGGAAAGGAAAATCTTTACTTGATAATGATGAAGACTTGAAGGTGAATTCCAATCTTTCATGTGTTGTGTGAAGAATTATGGGAGCCGTTGCCAAAGGAGAGCTTAATCAAAGGGAGAATCTATTTCATGCTTGGTACAAAATTCAAGATAAAATGTGTTCTTTAATCATTGATAGTGAAAGTTGCATTAATGTGGTGAGTAGTTCCTTGGTGGAACGTATGGGAATTCCAACAACAAAGCACCCCAACCCTTACAAGCTACAATGGCTCGATGAGAGTGGAGAAATGAGGGTCCTCAAACAAGCAAGCATTCATTTTAGTGTGGGTAAGTTCAATGATGAATTGACTTGTGATATTGTACCCAGGTTGTCATGTCATATTTTGTTGGAAAGACCATGGCAATTTGATAGGGATGTTGTGCACCACGGAAGATCCAACAAATATACTTTTCTGATTGAATGTAAAAAGTATGTTCTTGCACCTCTCACTCCATACCAAGTGAGCGAGGATTATTGGGCTATGAAGGAGCTTTAGGAGAAAATAAAGGTGGAAGAGGCAAAGGGGGATGGTCGAAGCTCCAAATGCCCTATCAACACCCATCTTTTATTGCATGCTAACCAAAATACTAGCACTTTGCCTAGTATTGTTTCTTCTCTTTTGCAGGAATATGACAAGCAAAGCAAGAAAAATATGGTAGCAAATTCCCTATCGAGAAGGTTTATGTTGGTGACTACCTTGACTTCTAGAATGATGCCCCAAGGTAAGTATACCTCTCTCCCTACTCTTAGTGTCCCATGGATGGGCATCTCTATGGATTTTGTGTTGGGCCTTCCTAGGACTAAAAAAGAACATGATAGCATATTTGTGGTAGTGGATAGATTTTCTAACATGATTCATTTTATTCCATGCCATAAATGTGATTATGCATCCCATGTAGCATCTTTATTTGTCATCAATGCTCTTAAATTGCATGAAGTCCCTCAAATCATTGTTAGTGATAGGGAAGAGTCTGTGGGGTACACTTGGTACCATACTTATGTTCTCTACTTCTTGCCACCCTCAAACGGATGGACAAATTGAAGTAGTCAATAGGACTCTTGGAAGTGTGCATTGGTGCATGATTAGAGGAACCCCGACTACTTGGGAAGACCGTTTACCCTTGATTGAATTTGCATACAATTGGTTTTTCCACTTCTCTATTGGAATATTACCATTTGAAGCATGTTATGGCTTAAAACCTTTGTTTCCACTAACCATGACTCCATTATCTAGTAATGTTGTTTTGAGCTTAGATGCCAAGAAAAGGGCAAGGGAGATGATGAGCATCCACGTCAATGTTAAAGAGGCTATTGAAAACAATAATTCTAAGGTGGCTATTCGAAATGATTGGGGGCGAAAGGAAGTGCTCTTCAACCCAAATGATTGGGTGTGGATAGAGAGGTTTTCACATGTTCGAAAAGAAAAGCTAAACCCAAGAAGAAATGGCCGTTTCAAAGTACTCAAGAGAATCAATGACAATGCCTACATGATTGACTTGTCAAGTTAGTATAATGTTCATAATGTTTTCAATATTATTGAATTATCTCCTTGTGTTGTAAGTGTATCTTTGGATTCGAGGACGAATCCTTTCCAAGAAGGGGAGGATGATAACATGCAAAGTAGAGATGGCACCAACATGAGTGACATGTACCCCTCAAAACCATTCACAAGGAGTCAAGAAAAAGATCTCCAGGACCTGCAACCAATGTCCATGAACAAGGAAGAATTAGAAGAGCTTGAGGGTCACCAAAGAAAGGCTCACAATGTGTCCAAGGTCTATCAAGGTGAGAAGATGGAAGGACAGAGGACATATGTGCAAATAGCTACTACTTGAATTCAAGGATTTGAAAAGAAGGCAACCAAACAAGGCCCTTACTCATTAAGGGTAAAATTGTAAAGAAAATGTCTTGTTTTATTTACTTAGTATAAATGGCCTTATTTTATCATTTGGAATACTTAGACTATGTTGAAGATTGAATTCTCAAATTATAGTATTTTCTTAGTGTGTAATTTGTAAGTGATTAGTGAGTAATTAGGGTGAACTCTTATAATTTTTAGTTGACTTGTTTGCTTGATTAATTAAAGGTTGCCTATTTGTGGTTCTTAGTTTCCTTCACTTTTCTTGCTAGGGTTTTATTTGGATTGTTGAAATCAATTAGGAGGTGAGGTTTTTAGTCTCTTGTTGCCCATAATTCAATAGTTTGAATTTAATCCACATATCATTGTATTTTTGTTCCCTTTTCCCTTTCTTTCTTGTTTGATCTTTATCAAGGTAGCTAGAGAGGTCCATTGATTGGCTAGATTGGGAGTTAGGTTAGATGAGGTTGACAATGGTGGGGTAGTGGTTGTTGATGGCTCTAAATCTTCCTTGATTGAAGAGGTGAAGGCAAAGCAAGATCTTGAACCCACCTTGTTAGAATTGAAGGCCATGGTGAGAGCTGGCAAGGTGGAGGTTTTCTCCCAAGGGGGAGATGGTGCCCTTAGGTACCAAGGTAGATTGTGTGTACCTTGTGTTGATGATTTGAGAAAGAAGATTTTAGATGAGGCTCATAATTCTTCCTATTCTATTCATTATGGTTCTACCAAGATATATATAGATTTAAGGGAAGTGTATTGGTGGGGTGGTATGAAGAGAGATATTGCTAAGTTTGTATCCGATTATCATAATTGCCAATGAGTGAAAGCCGAGCATCAAAGGCCGGATTGCCTATCCTAATACATAGAGATTACTACTTGGAAGTGGCAGAAATTAACATTGATTTTGTCGTTGGGTTGCCTAAGACCAGGAGATATTTTGATTCTATTTGGGTTGTTGTTGATAGAATGACAAAGTCGGCTCATTTCCTGCCAGTCAAAATTACATATGGTGCCAAATATTATGCTAGATTGTATATTCATGAGTTGGTTAGATTGCATGGGGTGTCTTTGTCTATCACATCATATCGTGGTGCTAAATTCACTTCTCTCTTTTGGAGGTCCTTCCAAAGAGGTCTTGGTACCAAGGTAAAACTTAGTACGACCTTTCACTTTCAAACGGATGGCCAAGCCAAAAGTCGGCTCTAATTTAACCTGACAAGCTTAACCTTAAGTTAAACCCATGATTTCATAATTTACCCATGCGTTTCCAGTTTATCATACATATGCAAGTGGAAAATCATGTACTTGTCCCAACTACTACGATATATATCCAGATGCAAATGTGATCTCGTGCAAATTTTTCAAAAAATCATCTTCCGTGGCCATCCTCAAGCATCAACTCGGTATGCTCCTATGATAGAAAAAACTATGGCTAAGCGTGAAGCTTAATAGTATAAAAGATAAAAGTAGAACCCTTTATATTTTTCAATTTATCATTACTAAGTCGAGGGCAACACAATTGGAATACAGTAAATAAACTAGTAAGCAATAGTATCAAGTGAGATATTTAAACATATAAGGGTCAAGAGTTCTTGGAACAATTTTTTACAAGACATTTAAATGCCAAGTTTTTCCCAATATGTATGTCATACCGTTACACCAAACATAATCGAGTATCAAGAAGGACCGACACCCTGTATCAAGAAGGACCGAAACCCTGTATCAAGAAGGGTGGAGACTCAATTTTCAAGAGAACCAAGAACCATATTAAGTGTGGTTTCCTAGTTCGTGCATAAAATGAACTGCTTCTATCCTTGAGGCAAACCAAAAATCCACAATTAAGATGGTAATTGATCTGAACAAGAGGCATGCCAATGGTGACAAAGTCATAGTCACAAGAAGGACAAAGTCCATAATGATGTCAAGTGATCAGGTAATTCACACAAATGGGCGAATTAAATAAGTTCCTTGCCAGTCCATAATATATCAGAACAACCAAATAAAATGACAAGAACGTAGCTGAGATACCAAGATAACATTGAAATGTACCAGCAGGTGACAAAGGCACAAGAACAAGTTTGTACACGAACTTGAAACTTTTAGCACGCAACCGACCCTACCAGTTTCAAATTATGGATCAATACAACATTCGTTTATTTTTCAATCAACTTCTTTAAGATTGTACAAGAGTGTGAGTATCTTAATATACATTTACATACTCATTTAACATTCAGTACTTTTAATAGGTAGCAACTAATAAGAGAAGTGCCAAAACTGATCCATATTTTTACAAATCAGGCTCTTCTCGGTAGTATCACTACCTTGCAATGCAACTTGATTTCGGATTGGTAAATGGACAAACTAGTCTTTCCAGTCTACGTGAAAACTATAGGTATATAAATATAGGTTGCAGACAGTTAAGAATCACTTCAGAAAACCCTTTTTACAGGTATTTATAATCAAAATCCTAACAGCACACCCCTAGGGATTTCTATGTCAAACCCTGGATAGAACTTGTCCTAACTTGCGTACACTATTTTGAATCTATAACTACCAACTTAGGTTCCAACATAAACATAAGAGTTGTAGATACATGTGTTCGAATAGCAAAAAACCAATAATCATCACAAGATATAGCTCACACATCCAGATCCGATTGAAATACTAACAACCGCACACAAAAGACTTCTCCGACAGAAAACTGGTCAGAACTTTCACTGTGTTCCACGCCTTCTTTTGATACCATATAAGTAGATTTAGATTTTTACATAAGCAAAAGAATTGTAGGTATTGAATTAGCTTTCCAAAATGCATTTACACATTAAAACTACAGTTATATACAATGAGATATTCCATAATTACTACACACTATGCAATTTAAAGACAGATTTTGACCTCTTACCAAAGGATAGGGAATTTCTCAACTTTTCTCCTAGGGACTCTTTTTTTTTGTGTGTAGTTGAAAAATAAGGATAGAACAGAGTTTATAAGGTCTGATAAGGTCCATAAAACCAACTTACTTTGGGGGGAAATATATTTTATGTCAAAAGAGTCTTAAGAGAAAAATGTCCAATAAGGTGGCTGCACAAGTCCTCTTTTTCCATTCCTTATCTATCGTTTTAACATATAATACTCACTATTAAGCCTTGTTTAACATATATAACTACATAAAAAATAATAATTTGCACTAAGACAACCCCTCCCTCATTCCTTCCGACTATTCAAGAAAATCAATTTCTCTAATGACACGAACTTAAGTTAAAAAATTGTGAAGTAGGTGTTGGTTTTATCTCTAGGGGATATTTTTTTGAAAGGAATACATTAATTAATAATAGGGGCGTTACAGTTACCATATAGGAATCAGAGCTCCTCACGATCATCCTCCATGTGGCTAGTTGTGGTATCTTGAAGTTAAGCTTTGATGAGTCCTCCAATTCGGGGATACAAGCTATACTGCTCTTGCTTATGTTATATCCTTTAAGTTGAATTTTTGATACTATGAGGGTGAGCCCGGAAGGTGTCTTGGCCCCTGTTCAAGTCTATGTTTAAAGATGTTATTGGACAAGTGATGTAATTATGCCACGTTATGGACTCTTGTTTAATTATGGTTATCTAAAATGAAATGATCCCAAAAAGTGCCTGAAAATGTGTCTCGAAAGTGCCTGAAATTATACTTCCTATATATCTTAACATCTGTGCATGATATCGAAAATCCGACTTCATATTCTTGTTCAGGGGGCACAATTGAGTGGGAGATAAGTCTAATCCCAATGTTAGAGCAACCATAGGAAAATTCAAAATTTCAAAGTTTGAAAATTCCAATGTCCAGCCGCGCCCCAGGCCCAACGCGCCAGGGGTACGGAGAGGTATAAAAATTGCCTAGTTTTTGTATTTCGGTCCAAGCTTTTGTGTCTTGGGCCTAAGTCTTCCCATGCGTGAAAATAGCTATATTTAGAAATATTTCACCTTCATATCATACAAGACATTCCCCGATACTCTCTCGAACCGTTAGACTAATATTTCTATCAAACTTCAAGTGTCCAAATCTCTTTTGGATTTTAAGAAATTCATCCAAGCTTCAAGTCTCCATTCAAATCTTGTTCAAGGAATTCTTCAAAGTCAAGGTATGTGGGTTTCAACCATTGGGTCCTTTTCACCCATGGTGTCCAAGCTTCCTTTTTACCTAAATTACTAGTTTCTAAGTTGATTTTACTTATAGGTCTTACTTATTATGAATTTAACTACGAACTATGTTAGGGTTTCATAAAAGTGTGACTGTTTAAGCATGTTTTGGGCTATGAATCTTTGATCTATCTTGAGATTTGATGAAGGATATTGTATGAGGGTGTTACCAAGTATTGGTGGGTGGTTTTACATTGATTTTTCTTGCATGATTTCAATCTTGAATTGCATGATTTTGAACTAGCATTACACACCCATCAAGTGTTTGATAAATTCTCTTGTTAAGGATTTTTGAGTAGTTAAGGGCTTATTGCATGGCTTATGAGTCAAATGGCTCAAGGAAGATGAAAGAAATGTGGGTATGTGTTGAATTCATGAAAAGTACCTATGTTGTGGCAAGATAGGTTGTTGGGTTTACATGTACGATGTGTTCTTGAGAAAATTGAGAAGCCCTCTCTTGATGTTTGAAATATAATGGTTTGATGAGCTATTTGTATGACTCCTACTGAAAAATTATATTTAAGGTGTGGAAAATCTATTGAAAAGGTCATAAAGAAAGGTAGAATGACTGATGGTTCCTACTTAAAAGATTATATCATAAGGTAGGGACAACCTACCAAAACGGACATACCGTAAGGTAGGATCTCTCTTGCGAATAAGATCATATCATAAGGTAAGTACACCCACCTTCTTACCGAAGAGATTATGTCATAGGTAAGGATACTTAAGCACTTCTAACGATGAGGTCATGCTGTAAGGTAGAATAAATCATGAATCTTACCAAAAGGATTGTATAGTAAGGTAAGAGGCATCTCATACTACCTACCCAAAGGACTATGTCATAAAGTAGGTGTATGGACAACACTCTCCGAAAAGGGCTATAACGTAAGGTGAGCGGGTAACTACTTGGTCATTCTCAAGCATGCTGGTGTAAGGATTGAGCATACTTATACTATACATTGAGTTTACGTTACTTGATTATAACTAAGCATGTTTTACTTCAAGCATTGATCATGCATGCTATATTTATATCATACTATCACTTGCTTATACTTATGCATTTTGACTATGTTGCCTATCTCTTGTTGCATTGCATCCTACATACTTAGTACATTCAAACATACTAACACATACTATATGCCTACACGATGTTACTATATAGGGACCGGAGCTCCACTTGACCATCTTCCTCCTCCACATGGCTAGACGGAGTGTTCAAGTTAGCTTTTGGTGAGTCCTTATGTCCGGGGACAATATCTATCTTCTCTCATAGTTATGTTTAGACTATATCTTGTATATTTGGATTACCTATTGTCACTATTAAAAAGGTTAGCCCGGTTGCTTGTCTTGGCCCCTGCTAAGTTCTATGTTTAGAGGTATTGTTTGACAAGTATGTAATGATGTTATAAGCTTGCCTTTCTTGATGTTTTATGAAATGAAGGTTTCCCTTAGTCCCTATGCCCTTATTACCACTCTTTTGTTGTTGTTTAATTGCTTCCACGACCAAGGATGTGTAATGATATGTTAAGAGACTTGTTTGGGGTTCCTTCGTGTTCCCCATGCATCGTGTCATATCTAGGCCCTAGTTTGGATCGTGACAAACTTGGTATCAGAGTACTACATTGTTAGTGGTCCTCAGATTCCAACACACTGCATCGATTAGAGTCTTATTCATGGTTGTGAAGCGCACTACAATTATGAATGGGAGGCTATGGGGTGTTTTAGGAAATGTTTCCCTTCTTCTTACTCTATGTCGTGCTATAGGAGTTAAGGTGAGGTTTTCCCCCTAAATAGTGTTCTTTGCTATGCTAGATCATGCCTATCCCAAGAGGTAGTAAAGCTCATATACCCGAGGGACAACCGTCCTACCCCACACCTCAAGCTCCTCAAGGTGGAAGGGCTACCGAGGTTGAGTTCCGAAATGCTATAACCATGTTGGCCTGTGCCATTACTAATCAAATCAACCAAGGGGCCCAAGCTCCTTCTTCTCCTACTCTGACCTCAAGGGTGAGGGAATTTACTAGGATGAAGCCACCAGAGTTCCACGAGTCTAAGATGGATGAGGACCCCCAAGAATTCATAGATGAGGTGTATAAGGTACTATCCATCATGGGTGTAAGTTTGGAGGAAAAGGCAGATCTAGCGGCTTATCAACTAAAAGGTATAGCTCAAATTTGGTTTGTGCAATAGAAGGTGGAGAGGGGAAGCCATGATGCTATTCCTTAGGAGGAGTTCAAAGCGGCCTTCCTTGACTGGTTCTTCCCTCTTGAATTGAGAGAGGCTAAAGTGGAGTTCATGAACCTTAAGCAAGGTTCCATGAGTGTGAGGGAATATGCTCTCAAGTTCAACAAGCTTTCCAAGTATGCTCCACATTTGGTGGCCGACCCTAGGTCAAGGATGAACAAGTTTGTGATGGGGGTATCCGATTTAGTTAACGAAGAGTGTCGTACCACGATGCTTGTAAGAGATATGGATTTGTCTCGGCACATGACCTTTTCTAAACAACTTGAAGGGGAGAAACTTAGGATGAAGAAATAGGGAGTTCAAGAGGGCTCGATTTGAGGGTGACCGGTTTCAACAAGATTTCGAGTTTCAAGGCCAAAGGTCCTCTAGTGCTCCATACAAGAGGGTTGCAAAGGAAGGGGTACCTAACCCAAGGCCCCAAGAAGGTGGTGAGAAGGAGGCTTGTCCTAAATGCCCAAAATGTGGGAGGAAACATGATGGCATATGTTGGAGGAACACGGGTGCATGCTTTGGGTGTGGTGAGATGGGCCACAAAATTCTAGATTGTCCAAATGCTCAAAACAAGGGTAAAGATGGTGATGTTGATCTAGGGGTGCTCCAAAATACAGTCGGCTCTATGCTCATCAAAGGAGGCAAGGTGGGGATGAGGTACCCGATGATGCTATCAGTATGTTAAGGTTTTACTTGATTTTTGTTGTGCATGCTTTGATAGGTCCAGGAGTTGCTATTTCTTTCATTATTCCTTTGTTGCTAGTAAGATTTGGCTATGTGAGTCTATTGGTGCTAGAAAGGCTTATAAGGTTTGCTCCATGTTCTTATTGCATAGAGTCTTTTCTTGTGATCTTGGTTGAATTTGGTTTGATGAGTTGGAGGTCTTGAGGTGATTTGACTATATGCATATCATGCTTCCAATGAGTGTTGAACCCGTAAGGTTGTAATATGATAGTTAAGGATAGACGATCTATATTTGGCCAACTTCAATGGGTTAGTCACTTCTCTAAGATTGATCTTCGGTTCGGGTTTTGTTCCCAAGTGAGGATGAGGGTAGCTGATATCCCTAGATGTCTTTTCAGACTAGGAGTGAGCATTTTGAGTTGTGGTGGAGTTGTTTGGTTGACTTCTGCACTAGCTATGTTTATCGGTTTCATGAATATGGTCTTAAAAACCTACCTTGGCATGCTTGTGGTGGCCTCTAGTGATGGAGCATTGATTTATTTAGAGCTTATGGGTCATTTGGGGGTAGTGTTGTAAGTCTTGGTGGGATGAGAGGATTGTTGCAAGATATGATAAGTGTGACTTGTGGGTAACAAGAAGATGGTTAGAGTTCCATAAGAATTATCATATGAGTGTGCATTCCACCCCGATAAGACTAATATTATGGTCGACGCCCTAAGTAGGGTGTCTATGGGTAGCTTAATTAGCATATGTTGATGATGGTGGCAAAGAGGTGGCTAGGGAGGTCCAATGGTTGGTTGAATTGGGAGTTAGGTTGGAAGAGGTTGACTATGGTGGTGTAGTGGTGGCTAATGGTTCTTAATCTTCATTGCTTGAGGAGGTGAAGGATTGGTGAGGTTACATACGAATGGGAATTGCCTTGGGTATAGATATGGTTCATCTGGTTCTTCATGCATCTAGGTTGAGGAGATGTGTTGCTAACTCTACTGCTATAGAACTCTTTGGGGTTTTGAGTGTTGTGGAGGATGGTTGACATAAGACAAGGTGCCGGTTGAGATATTGGATGGAAGGGTAGAGGAGCTGACTATTAAGGATGTGGTGTTCGTCAAGGCCCTCGGGGAATCGGAGTGGGCATGGAGAAGCAATATTCATACATCCTTCACTCTATTCAAGCTTATGATAACACGTCAAGTCCTTTTTATGATTTCAAGTCCAATGTTTCATCCCCTATGTCATTTGCATGCATTCACATTTATGTTCACAAGTTCATGACGACTTTGAACTAATGCTGAGTTTTCGAATTAAGTGTATAATTGCATTCTTATTGGATCTGATTTATTCATAATTACTCTTCTTATGTACATTTCTTTGACAGTCAAGGATGAATGTTACCAGGGGAGATATTGAAATGACCCCAAAAAGTGCCCGAAAATGTGCCTTAGAAGTACTCGAAAACGTAATTTCCATATATCTCAAAATCTGTGCATGTTATTGAAAATCCAACTTCATATTATGGTTCAAGGGGCCCAATTGAGTAAGAGATGGGTCTAACCCCTATGTTAGAGCAACCATAGGAAAATTCAAAATTTAAAATTTTGAAAATTACAGTGTCCAGGCGCACCCCAGGCGTGACACGGCAGGGGCGCGGAGAGGTCTAAAATTGCCTAATTTTTATATTTCGGTCCAAGGCTTTTGGGTCTTGGGCCTAAGTCTTCCTATGCGTGAAAATATATCTACTGAGCAATATTTTACCTTCATATCATACAAGACATTCCCCAAAACTCTCTCAAACCCTTAGACTAATATTTCTCTCAAAATTCAAGTGTCCAAATCTCCTCCAGATCTTAAGAAATTCATCAAAGCTTAAGCCTCCATTCAAATCTTCTTCAAGGAATTCTCCAAAGTCAAGGTATGTGAGTTTCAACCATTGGGTCCTTTAATCCATGCTGCCCAAGCTTCCCTTTTACCTAAATTACTAGTTTCTAAGTTGATCTTAATTATGGGTCTTACTTATTATGAATTTCACTACGAACTATGTTGGGGTTCCATAAAAGTGTGATTATTTAAGCAGATTTTGGGCTATGAATCTTTGATCTATCTTGAGATTTGATGAAAGATTTTGATATATATTGCATGAGGGTGTTACCAAGTATTGGTGGGTGGTTTTACATTGAATTTTCTTGCATGATTTCACTCTTGAATTGCATGATTTTGAACTAGCATTATACACCCGCCAAGTGTTTGATAAAATGTCTTATTAAGGATTTTTGAGTTATTGAGGGCTTATTGCATGGATTAGGAATCAAGTGGCTTTAGGATGATGAAATGAATGTCAGTATGTGTTGAATTCATGAAAAGACCTATGATGGTGCAAGTAGATTGTTGGGTTTCCATGTTTGTTGTGTTCTTGAGAAATTTGATAAGCCCTCTCTTGATGTTTGAAATGTAATGGATTGATGAGCTATTTGTATGACTCCTACCTAAAAGATTATATCATAAGATGTGGACAATCTACCAAAAAGGTCATACCATAAGGTAGAATGGCTCATGGTTCCTACTTAAAAGATTATATCGTAAGATAGGGACAACCTACCGAAAAGGACATATCGTAAGGTAGGATCTCTCTTACCGATAAGATCATATCGTAAGGTAAGTACACCCACCTTCTTACCGAAGAGATTATGTCATAAGGTAAGTATACTTAAGGACTTCTATCAAAGAGGCCATGTCGTAAGGTATACTCAGTCATGACTCTTACCGAAAGGATTGTATGTTAAGGTATGAGGCATCTCATACTACCTATCCAAAGGACTATGTCGTAAAGTAGGGTATCAACAACACTCTCCAAAAAGGCTATACCATAAGGTGAGTAGGTAACTACTTGGCCATTCTCAAGTATGTTGGTGTAAGGGATGAGCATACTTATACTCTACATTGAGTTTACATCTCTTGATTATGACTAAGCTTGGTTTACTTCAAGCGTTGATCATCCCTGCCATATTGATATCATACTATCACTTGCTTTTGCTTATGCATTTTGACGATGTTGCCTATCTATTGTTGCATTGCATCCCACATACTTAGTACATTCAAATGTACTAACGCATACTCTATGCCTACACGATGTTACCATGTAGGGACTGAAGCTCCACTTAACCATCCTCCTCCTCCATGTGGCTAGACGGATTGTTCAAGTTAGAAAAAAATGAGTCCTTATGTACGGGGACAATATCTATCTTTTCTCATGCTTTTGTTTAAACTATATATTGTATATTTGGATTACCTATTTTCACTATTATGAGGGTTAGCCCTATTGATTGTCTTGGCCTTGGCAAAGTTCTATGTTTAGAGGTGTTATTGGACAAGTATGTAATGATGCTATAAGCTTGACTCTCTTTGACTCTCTTGTTGTTTTATGAAATGAAGGTTTTCCCTTAGTCCCTATGCACTTATTACCACTCTTTTATTGTTGTTCAATTGCTTTCGTGACCAAGGATGTGTAATGATAGGTTAAAAGCTTGCTTGGGGTTCCTTTGGGTTCCCCATGCACTATGTTACATCTAGGCCCTAGTTTGGGTCGTGACATAAAACTTCCCTTAGTCCCTTTATCATTGTTTACACTCTCTTATTGTTGTTTACTTTGTTTCTGCGACCAAGGATGTATAAACAATATGTTAAGAGGCTTGTTTAGGGTCCCTTTGGGTTCCCATTCGCCGTGTCACGTCTAGGCCCTAGGCTTGGGTCGTGACACTAGGTTGACCTAAGCACAGCATTTCATCCCAGACCAATGGCAATATTGAGCTTACCATATAGGTTCTAGAGGATATGTTACAAGCCTATGTAATAGAGTCTGAGGGTCAGCGGGACCAGTTTCTACCATTAGCGAGGTTTGCTTATAATAGGTATCATAACTGTATTCATATCACGACACGTACTTTGGGTCTAGGAGTGACATGGTGAATGGGAACCCGAGAATCCCCAAACAAGCCTCAAGTATCTATATTCACATCATTGGTTCGAAAATGTATATGCAAATAGTGAACACATAGTTCTAAGGGATAGGAAAGTAGGACTCATACTATGGGGATGTCATAGGGAAAGGGAGTAACATGGATTTACACAATATGTCGCACATAAATGTTATAGAGCGGGTAAGTATGACTCACTCAATAGGGGCAATTCGAGACTTAGGATCTTCCACATTTCTACGTCAAAACATACATACTTATTATAATTCTCATAATCAATCTATAATAGTCACACCCAATAGATAACCATAATCGTAGGCTCAAATTATAACACATAACATTTAGATCAAACAAGAATCTACAAGATGTCCAACAATGCCTCTAGTCATAAGATAGGATGGGGGCCAAGACATGTCCTGGACACACCCTCAAAGTAAATAACACAAACAAGACTTTATAGGTAGAGGAATGGTATCTTGTCCTTGGAACATAGGACTCACTACAACAAATGTCTCAAATCCGATCAAGCAATCAAATGATAGATGAAGGTAGTCCTCGGTCCCTACATGGTTAGATCATTTACATAAAAAGTATGTGTTAGTACGTTTGAATGTACTAACTATGTAGGCATGCAATGCATGACTTATCAAACCTGCATTCAATATTAGATGACAAGGACACATAATATAGAAAGAGATATACAGCAAGAGAAAAACATACAATATGCCATAAAACCAATGATGCATGAAATGCACAAATGCTCATATACAGTGGGGATGAGACCTCAACTGACAAATAAGACCAAGCAAGCTATTATTTGGAATGTCGATGTTATCCCCACACCGAAAAAGAGGTGGTCTAATAGCCAAAGGTAAACCACACTTCTCCTTAGGGCCTCCCATTTTGAAGAAGTGACCTTCCTTACGAGCCTCTCATTTCAGATAGGATTTTCACAATTTTATCTTATCATATCAATGTTGTAATCGCACCTTACAGGCCTCCCATTTCGGTAAGGGTTACCATATACATATACCGATGCTGGCACGTAGTTCAAGGAAAAGGAGAGGAACTTGGGGATAGCCTTGATGTCCTAAATCCGTCTGTCTAATTCATCATCCCACAAGAATACATATATGTATACATGATTTCAAAAGATATATGGATCATTTCAAATCACTTCGATGCGTAAGCTTAAAAGCCAAATGACATTCATAATATTTCTTACTTCGGCTCAAATGCCAAATCATAATTCATATCATACTTTTCATGCATAGGAATATCACATTCATGATATCCTGCCTAATCATAATTCATATCATACTTTTCATACACAGGAATATCCCATTCACAATATCTGGATGAGGTATAAACACCCAATATGCTCAACGAGCCAATATCATAGACACTTATTTGATCACATTCTTGTCATAACTAATATCTTATCAAAATCATATACATAAACATAATTGGGCTTAACTTACTTCATAATTTTCATAAAAATCATAGTCATATATGCATATGCCATGAATGTGGTGAGATTAGCATGCTAATAGAGATTCAAACTTAAATCAACAATACATTATGAAATTCAAGTAAAAAGATAAGTAAAATGCACATTTAAATAATAACATAGATTACCCATGCACTAATCAAGCTTTAAAGGGAAAATGCACTTTCATAACTTCATAAATTTAATGCATTTCATCATATTAGGGATTAATTCACTTTAAAGTCAATACATTAACATAGCTCATACATCAATTGAATTTAATATATAATAATGTTGATAACCCATATTTAAAGTAACCTAAAATTCATGAAAATCACTTGAAAAGAGTTTGGGTCTCTTGGTTGAAAGAGACCAAGAATCAAACCCATATACCTTAGCTAACCAAGAAGAAATAGAAAGAAATTTGATGAAGAAGAGGATCTTTTCCTTGCCTTTGAGACATTCCCTCAATGTTCACCTTAGGAGAGTTCTTAAGAGAGGGTTGAGAGAATTTTAAATGTGAGGAATGAATTTGAATGAGAGGAATAGAGTTTAGGTCATTTGGAGGCCTTAGGATAGCATACGAAAGTCATAAAAGACCCTTAGGAGAAGCCACAGTTACAAAAAAAATAAAAAACATTAATGAAGCAAAATAACATGTCTTGCCAGGAGTCCCGTGAGGAGGTCACACGGTCCATACAGGTTTTCATGGACCGTGAAACCCTCCTGTAATACAACACTTGGCCAAATCTCAGAAAACACTGCATAGACGGGCTTTACGAAAATGGGCATAACCTCTTGATCCGAACTGAGGTGAAACCGGATGCATTGTAAAGTTAATTCAGAGAGATTCAATTTGATAGGCCATGGGCTACCCAGGTCTTTTTGTGCTAAGAGATATGACCTTTAAAGTTGACCCTTCCATGGGTTCTTGTAAAAAGTTTAGCCAATGAAATTCCTTTGAACTTGGCTTGATGTAGGAAACCCATCATGGACCTAAACAACATAAATAAGCTTGAATTGAAGGCTTGAAAGTGAGCGTCGCTTGAACTTAAAGATTTCATACTTACAAAAATTTGACGAAAGCACCCAACGGTTGGTCGCACACTTCATAAAAAGCTATACGGACTGTGTACTCCTCCGTACCACCTCACCTAGAAAATTCTTCACAACAAAGTTTCGAGATGATGATCCAATACTTAGAAAATTTTCACACCGGAAGCCATAAGGGGAGGTATACGGGTCACACTACCCCATATGAGCCATACACTTAGCAATCTCACTACACTTAGTTCCAAAACTATGGAATTTCAAGGACATGGCCCTCCACACGGTTCGTGAAGCCTCAAACGGCCTGTGCGGGGTCCATGCATGGTGTGCCTTAGTCTAAAACTCTACTTTAAAGCTCCAACACCCCACACAAGGCCAATGGTCACTCCAAGGAGGCTCTGCACGGTCCGTGTAGCCTCACATGTACCTTGAGGACTTCCACAAAGCGTCAACTTGGTCCAAAACATTTCGAAACTAAATTTCGAAGATCCAATGAGGTCGTACCTCATATGGTCCTTACATCATCTCCCCCTTGGGAACTTCATCCTCAAATGTGTTAGGACAAGGCTCGAAAGGCTTGACTCAGAACATGAAACATCCAAACACAAAGTACAGTGTACAATTCATCATTTGAAAATCATCATGTCAATAAAACTCATATCAATACGTATTCAAATCATTTAAAACATCTTAAAAACCATTTTCGTGCACATTAATGCATGTCATGTCCTGAGAACAATAGTGAAAGAATTAGGACCATTGAGAATAGGAAAAACCTAATATCATAGGCTTTAGTAGATTGGAAAAGATAGAGGTACCATCGCGTCATGCTTGATTCCACTCCTCACGTAGCACTTTTCACATGTTTATTTCTCCAAAGTACATTAACCAAAGCTATATCCTTGTTGTGAAGCTGCTTCACTTGTCTTATTGAAAATCTCAACTAGAACTTCCTCATAAGACAAGTTCTCCTCAACTTCAACACCTTCCAAAGGCAAAATAGCACTAGTATCACCAACCAACTTCTCAACATAGACACATGGAAAATCAACTGACTACAGCTCAATTTCGCAGGCAAATCCAACCTATGAGCTACATTCCACAATTCGCTTCAACAATCTCATAAGGACCTATATATCGGGGAGTTAACTTGCCCTTCTTTCCAAAATACATTACACCCTTCATAGGTAAGACTTTCACATACACCCAATAACCAACATGAAACTCAAGATCCTTTTCACTAACATCCAAATAGGACTTTTGGCGACTTTGGGTCATCTTCAATCTCTCCCTAATCAACATCACCTTAGTACCAAGGTCCCTTTAAAATGACCTCCAAAAGTGAGAAGTAACTTGGGTGCTACGATCCGATATGATAGACCTAGGTATACTATGCAACCTCGCAACTCTTGGATGTGCAACCTTGCATAATTCTACACTAAAAGTAGTCTTGACCGATAGGAAATGAGCCGACTTAGTCATCCGATCAACAATAACCCAAATTTAGTCAAATTGCCTTCGGTCCGACGCAAACCCGTCACAAAAATCCATGTTCACATCTTCCAACTTCCAAGTAGGAGTTTCAATATCTTGAGTCAAACCACTGGGTCTTTAGTGATCTACCTTCACTTGTTGATATTTAAGTCATTTGTATACAAACTCGGCTGTGTCTTTCTTCGTAGCATGCCACCAATACACTTCCCTTAAGTACCAATACATTGTAGTAGATCCCGGGTGAATAGAATAATGAGAGTTATGGGCTTCATTCATGATCACCCTCTGAAGATCATCCACATTCTGAACACATAACCAATCTTGATACTGAAGCAAACCATCTCCCCCTTAGGAGAATACCTCTATCTTTGTTTTGGAAACCAACTGCTTTATTAACTCAACCAATGACGGATCTAGATCTTGCTTAACCTTAACATCAACAACGACAGAAGATTTGGTCCCTTTCTGAACATGAATACCACCATCATTAGAGTCAACCAACCTAACACCCAATCTAGCCAAATGGTAAGCATCCTTTCCCAACTCTTTCTTCCCTTCATCAACATAAGTCACACTTCCTATAGATAGCCTACTAGGAGCATTGGCTACAACATTTTCCTTGCCGGGATGATATTGTACACTCATGTCATAGTCCTTAAAGAGTTCCAACCATCTCCCTTGTCTCAAGTTAGGATCTCTTTGAGTGAACACATATTGCAAACTCTTGTGGTCGGTGAAAATATCAACATGCACCCTATACAAATAGTGTCTCCAAATCTTCAAGTCAAACACCCCCCTCTACCTCAAGATTATAAGTCGGGTAATTACGCTCATGCACCTTCAATTATCTTGACGCATAAGCTATCACCTTACCATGTCACATAAATACATAACCCAACCCAATCCAAGCAGCATCACAATACACCACCAACCTATCTAAGACATCTGGTAAAGTCAAAACAGGAGTCGATATAAGTCGATCTTTCAATGTTTGAAAACTGTTTTCCCACTTATACAAATTTGTCCTTCTTTTGAGTGTACATGGTCAATGGAGATGCAATAGATGAGAAACCTTCAAAAAAACCTTCTATAATAACCAGCCAACCCAAGAAACTTTTAAATATTCGAAGGAGCAAGCTTGTCAAACAATGCACATCCTTCACTAACCCCTTTTTGACCTCATCTATAAGATAAGTTACAACATCTTCCTGGCCTGGATTGCATTACGGGCCCAAAGTAACTCTCTCTATTTGGTAGGGAGGGATAAAGATAAGAAATCTTAATACATGTTCCATGGCACGATAAAAATCATGAAAAAGTGAAATATTTCCTAAAATGCCTTATAGCCTCTTACCCATAGATGTGGCGCGCTTCACACCCGTAAATAAGACTCTACTTGACGTGGTATGTTGGATTCTGAGGACCATTTATAAACCTGCTGTTCTGATAACATCTCTGTCATGACTCAGACCTAGGGTCTAGGAGTGACATGGTGAATGAGAACTTGAGTCGCCAAACAACCCTTAAGTATTTATATTCACATCATTGATTCGGAAGTGTATTACACAAATAGTTCTAAGAGACGAAAAAGTAGGACCCACACTATAGGGATGTCATAGGAAAAGGGAGTAACATGGATTCATGTAACACGTAGCACATATATACTAAGGGCGGGTAAGTATGACTCACTCTATGGGGGAAATTTGGGACTTAAGATCTTCCACATTTCCACATCAAAACATACATACTTATCATAATTCTCATAATCAATCCGTAATAGCCATATCCAATAGATAATTATAATCATAGGTTCCAAATACAACACATAACATATAGATCTTACAAGAGTCTACAAGATGTCCAACAATGCCTCTAGTCAAAGATAGGACGGAGGCCAAGACATGTCCCGGGCTCACCCTCAAAGTAAATAACATAAACAAGACATTATAGGGAGAGGAATGGTAGCTTGTCCTTGGAACATAGGACTCACCACAACAAATGTCTCAAATCTAATCTAGCCATCAAATGGTATATGAAAGTATTCCTTGATCCCTACATGGTTAGATCATGTACACAAAAGTATGTGTTAAAATGTTTGAATGTACTAAGTATGCGAGCATGTAATAAATATGACTTATCATGCGAGCATGCAATGCATATGACATATCAAACCTGCATTCAATGTTAGATGACAAGGGCACATAATATAGAAAGAGATATATAGCAAGAGATAAAGTATACAATATGCCATGAAAACAACGATCCACGAAATGCAAAAATGCTCATATATAGTGGAGATGAGACCTCAATCAACATATAAGACCAAGCAAGCTATTACTTGGAATCTCGATAGTATCCCCACACCAGAAAAGAGGTGGTCTACTTGCCAAAGGTAAACCACACTTCTCCTTACGGGCCTCCCATTTTGGAGAAGTGACCTTCCCTATGGGCCTCCTATTTCTGATAGGATTTTAACAATTTTATCATATCATATCAATGTTGTAACCACATCTTCCCATTTCGGTCAGGGTTACCATATACATATATCTATGCTAGCACATAGTTCAAGGAAAAGGAGAGGACCCTTGGGGATAGCGCTAACGCCCCCAATCCATCGGTGCTAATTTATCATCTCATAAGAATACATATACGTATACATGATTTTAAAAATAATATGGGTCATTTTGAATTACTTCAATGCATAATTTGGCTTAAAAGCCAAACATCATTCATAATATTCATACTTGGGATCAAATGCCAAATCATAATTCATATCACACTTTTCATGCATCGGAATAGCCCATTCAAAATATCCGAATGAGGTATAAACACCCAATATGCTCAATGAGTTCATATCATAGATATTTATGTGATCGCATTTTTGTTATATCTTATCAAAATCATACACATAAACATAATTGGGCTTATCACTTCATAATTTTCATAAAAATCATAGTCATGTATGCATATGCCATGAATGAGGTGAGATTAGCATGAGTAATAAAGATTCAAACTTAAATCAACAATACATTATGAAATTAAAGTAAAAACATAAGTAAAATTCACATTTAAATAATAACATAGATTACTCATGTACAAGTCAAGCTTTAAAGGGGATATGCACTTTCATAACTCCATAAGTTCAATGCATTTCATCATATCAGGGCTTAATTCACTTTAAAATCAATAAATAAACATTGTCCATACATCAATTGAATTTACTAAATAATAATATTGAAAACTCATGTTTAAAGCTAAAATTCATGAAAATCACTTGGAAAGAGTTTGGGTCTTCTTGGTTGAAAGGGATCAAGAATCAAACCCATATACCTAAGCTAACCAAGAAGAAATAGGAAGAAATTTGATGAAGAAGAGGCCCTTTGCCTTGGCTTCAAGACAATCCCTCAATGTTTACCTTAAGAGAGTTTTTAAGAGAGAGTTGCGAGAATTTTAAATATGAGGAATGAATTTGAATGAGAGGAATAGAGTTTAGGTCATTCGGTGGTCTTATAAAAGACCCTTAGGAGAAGCCACAATTACAAAAAAAAATCATTAATGAAGTAAAATAACATGTCTTGCTAGGGGTCCCATGAGGAGGTCTCAAGGTATGTACTAGGTTTCACAGACCGAGAAACCCTCCTGTAATACCACACTTGGCCAAATCTCAAAAAACACTCCACAAATGGGCTTTACGAAAACCGGCATAACTTCTGGATCTGAACTCGGAATGAGGTGAAACTGGATGAATTGGAAAACTAATTTAAAGAGCTTCAATATGATAGGTCGTGGGGCCACCCATTTCTTTTTGTGCTAAGATATATGACCATTTAAAATTGACCCTTTCATCAGTTCTTGTGAAAAGTTTAGCCAATGGAATTCGTTTGTACTTCGCTTGATGTAGGAGACCCATGATGGCCTTAAACAATATAAATAAGTTTGAATTGAAGGCTTAAAAGTTAGCTTGACTTGAGCTTGAAAATCCCATACTTACAAAAATTCAATGACAGTACCCAATGGTTAGCCTCATGGTCAGTACCAAGCTATACAGACTGTGTACTCCTCCGTACCACCTCATTTAGAAATTTCGTCACAACAAAGTTCTAAGACAGTGATCCAATACTGAGAAAATTTTCATTCCAAAAGCCATACGAGGAGGTATGCGGGTCATACCACACCATACATACCATATACTTGGTCATCCCCTTCACTTGGTTCCAAAATTGTGGAATTTCAAGGACACGGACCTCCACACGGTCCATGAAGCCTCACACGGCCCGTGTGGGGTCTATGTGTGGCGTGCTTTAGTCTAAAACTCCACATTAGAGCTCTAACGCCCTACACAAGGGCAAGGGTCACTCCAAGAAGGATCCACACAGTTCGTATAACCTCACATGGATCGTGAGGGTTTCCATGGAATCTCACCTTGGTCTAAAACTTTTCAGAGCGAAATTTTCAAGCTCCAATGAGGTCGTACAACGTCCGGGTCTTCACAATTAAGATGGACCTGTTTAAGGCATTGTACCACCGACAATGTCGTACTCTGGTGAGTGGTTTGACTCTATAGAGTCGGGCCTGTACAGTACAGATTTTTTGCAGGATATCTTAGCCAGGGTCCAGGTCATCCAACATAGACTAAGGATGGCTCGGAGTTGCCACCAGAATTATGCCCACCACAGGCACAAATTCTTACTGTTTGAGGTTGAAGATAGAGTGTTTCTGAGGGTGCCGCCCCTGAAAGAGGTCATGCGTTTTGGTTGACAGGATAAGCTTAGTCCTTGGTATATTGGCCCTTTTGAGATTCTGAGATGAATCGGGCCAATTGCATATGAGTTAGCCCTACCTCCAGCTTATTCTGCTATACACCATGTATTTCATGTACCGATGGTACGCTGGTATATTCAAGATGAATCACATGTACTTCAGTATGATTTAGTTGAATTGGATAATCGCCTGACATTCTTTTAGGAGCTAGTGGTCATTCTAGCCGGCAAGGCATTAGATGAATGTGACAGCGACATCGCATATTATATCATCACTAGATAATAGGTGATGATTGTCGGCCAGAGAAACTCCCTAAGGGTAAAAACATATTGTTTTACTGAGTTGCATATGCATATTCATGATTGATGAAAGCACTTTCTATATTTTTAAACTTGCATAGCATATTGATGTTGAGTTGAGTTTCATTCCTTCTTCGAGTACTATTGATGTATTTGTTTTACTCAGCTATTTTATACACTTACATTCAACATACTAATGTCACTCATTGTTGCATCATTTTATGATGCAGATATCGATGCTATGGATTCTCAACAAATACTTTGTTGAAGATTTTTAGTATTTTCAGAGCTTTGGTAAGACTTCCTAGGTTTGAATGGCATATTTTATTTTCAGTTTACTTTCCTTCATTTGTTTAGCCTTGGACTTGTCTTGGCACCTTCTTAGAGTTGATAGAGGCTTCATAGATTGATTTATATGATGTTAACTTTGAATTTGCTTTGTAACCCATTATTATTAATATAAAGTTGATGTTTGAGTTCATATTCTGAATTACTTGCCTATGTGATGTTTAAGCACCCACTTGACTATTTCTTTGATCATTTTAAGTCTTCTGCTAAATGAATGAGTGATAAGACCAAGTGGTTCACTTGGAAACCAATAATTATTTTTGATTGTCGACCACGCTTAGGATACCATATCGGGGTGTAACATGTTCTCGAGCAAGACCTCCATATCATTCTCGCTCGCCTCAGTGGTAGAAGGTTCTTAGGATTTAAGCCCTTCACTTGGCTCAATTAGGCCATAATCTTATTACTTAAAATAGAAGGAAAACTACAAATTAATTATGAATTGATTAACTTGAAGAAAATAAATGCATATTTAAGATAAATACTATTTTTAGGCTTTTTTCTAAATATTTATATACAAGGTGAACATTATATGAATATATATAATTATATAATTATTTTTGAAACTAACAAAAGAACTTATATAAAGGACTTTAAAATATTTTTGAACTCTTTTTTAAAAGTAATTATTTCAGATTGTCTGAAATTGAAGAAACTCGATAATTAATGACTATCGTGAAGGATCAAAATTGGATATCGACATCCGTAATTCAAAGTTAGATGAAGGCTTCTACGGGAATCAATAGAATGGAAATAAGGAAGGATTCATAAACCCGACTTATACTATACTAATTCACGTGCAATCCATACGAGGAATTATTTAATAAAGCTGAATCTAAAGTAGAGCATAGCGTGACCTACCTCAAAGCCAATTAGAGTGCTCCAAAATCCACAAAGCCAAAGCTTTAATCCTTTCGAAAATCCTCTTAAAGCATTCACGCTAACAAATAAGTAATCATGGTGTCACTACAATTTTTTTGACATCTAATTTGTAATAATCGAAGACAAGTCCAAAAAGAATAAAAAATGACTTTGTAATACCCACGTGAAGAATTACAAATTGACTTTGTCAAAGGGGTCCCAACTAGCTCAGGAATTTGTTCTTCAAAAATGGGCAATAATTCGAGGTATGAACCAAAACAATCCATAAGACTAGGGCTCAAGAAACCCACTTCTAAAATCAAAAACCACAAATTAAGCAAGAACTTACCATTTAGGAGCGAGAATATCAATCCAAGCAACATCATCAAGCTAATCCCAACTTATGCAGAGATTTTCTCAAGAAATCGGCTAAGGAATGCTCTCGAAAAATACAAACAAAAATGAAATAATAAAAGGGAAATTAGTGATTTAATCACTGTCAAGGCTGCACTGACGACCCTGACGTTGCAGGCGCAACTCGCAGGTACAAGAAATGCTCCGCCATTAAGGAGGGTCAACCCATAAGAGCAACCCAAGCTCCGTTGGGACGTGGTTATAGGTGCAACCCTAGGCTCCGCAGGAGCGGCTACATCGATATTTTGGATTAAAATTTCAAGTCTCTATCATATCTTTGAAATTCGTGCTTGACCAAGTAGAGTTCTTTCTTTTACAATATTGTTATGATCATCTCTAACTACTTTGATGCCCTTGTTACAAATGTACTTATTTGAAAAAAAAAATTATTTTTTTTAAAATAAAGAGGATTTCTATAAGCCTTGTAATGTTACATTCATCACTTGCTAATTTTCAAAATGTACTTTGTTACTTCCGTACATGCTTTAATAGCGCGCACACATATATATATGCCCCAGCTGTGTCAAAAATTTTAGGGTTTACTTGAACTCGTACCTTCTTAATTAGTACACTTCTGATAGGGGTATTCCATTTATCTTAAGTTGACAACCGCAAAGGCACAAAAGAAAATTTTCTCCTTCACCACATATGCACAAGCACAAATCACTGTATACATATTCACTGCAGCAACATGTGAAATGAGGAGATAAAGCGTCCATATGATGTGCAATTGTTTATACATAGATGATTGTCTGGGGAAGAGTGAGGGAGATGGGATTGATTTTCAAGTTGAAGACTCATGAGTTGGGAAGTCTCCAAGATGATTGGCAAAGAACCTATTTTGATGAATTCTGCAACTTAGGGAAAATCGCATCCACATGGACATGATACATTGGATCAGCAAGCCAAAGTCTACCAAGGTAATGATGAGACAATGTAGACCTGTGAACTTCTTCAATGAGCCAGATGGTTGCTTCAGCTTTGCTAGGATCGATAATGGTATCTAATGGAATGTCTTCATCATCAGTAACAAGCCTCATTTGATCCAACTTCTTCATGTGGACATTGGTCAGGTAATGTAGAGGTTGCCCATATAACTCCTTCATGGATGCAGCCAATCCGACCCATGAGGTGAAAGGGATAATGAAGCCACGTTGTGTGGGAATTGGGACCACCTTCATGTACTCTTGGTACATTCTTGCTCTTCTTAGGATTGAATCTGTAGTACAGAGCTTATAAGACTAGTGATACGAATATAACACATTAAGTAAGATATATTGTAACCTTGCACTGCAGTTACTCACGTGGCAACTAGTTTGAACCAAGACTTGAACATAAAATCTTTGAAACAATATCCATACGCACAACACAAAAATGTAACTCATTTGAGAATCAATACTATCATCAAAGAGACCTCTCAAACTTGTGCTTTAACATCAGAAAGGAGATGTTTTAGTTTAACTGAACAGAAATTTGTGCAAGAGAATTTTCCTTAGGACATACAGCTTCTATTAAATGAAAGCTGCTTCTAGCCAGCGATTGTCGATCAATTGGCACAGAACAAGGGTGTGTTTGGTACGAAGGAAAACATTTTCCGGAAAATATTTTTCAATTTTCTCATGTTTTGGTGGCTTAAATGTTTTGGAAAATGTTTTTCAAATCAACTTCTTTTCCTCAAATTTAAGAAAAATGACTTCCCTCCAAAAACGAAGGAAAACATTTTCCAAATCTCTCCTCAAATTACTATTTTTTTTGCATCCATCTCTCACAAAAAAATTAACATTAGTTTTGAAAAATATTTCAAATTTTGAAATTTTCATTTTGTTTTTATCCCCCCTATCCCGTCCCCCTACCATCCAGTCCCCCCCCCCCCAACCCCAACCAACCAAAAAAGAAATTTAAAATTATTTTTGAAAAATATTTGAAATTTTCATTTTTTCTTTAACCCCCACCGACATCCAGAACCACTTTCTGATTTTGAGAAAGACTGATATCAAAAGACTCAAAACCGGCATAGTAATAAATCATATAATTCCTCCATGTAAATAAATCATATTATTCCTCCATGTAAAAAAAACTAAGTCTAAGCAATCACTAGAGAATTATTGAATAGAAACTGTGCTTGCCACTGTGAAAAACCCTGAAAAGCACTACAACTGGCTGAAAGATGAAAGAGGGAGGTCGGACGCTATCACAAAATGTGATAACTTAGGTTAAGAAGACGAGTTTTCCGGCTGAAAAGCCTCCGGAAAAGGGTGTTTCACCCCCTAAGAAGTAGGAGAGAAATATCTGCTATATATGTTCATGGGAGCATTTTTACACAGGGAAGAAACATGATTATCCCCCATTTAGATTTTATCAGCCCTCTTACTCAGGATCAGCAGCCAATCTTTATAGTTTTGGTTAGCTCCCCTGTTATTCTGTATTAGGAGTTAACCAAGCTTATCTTGTACTTATATTACATCTTATTGATACCATTAATGCAACACCTTACTTCATCAAATGAAATAATGGAAATTTCCCTTTTGGCATATTGTAAATGTAACCATAGGCAACACCTTTTTTAGGACAGAAAAAAATCTAACTGCTTACAAAGTATATTTCAAACCACTTCTATTAGGATGCTCTTAGCTTACGTTATTTGGACAAGTGGAACTGAAGTGCTATTAGATGATAAGTGCTAGTTAGCATAAAGTGCTTCATAAAAAGATTTCATGTGACGAGCCTGCATGTCTGAACTTCATTACAGAATGCCACAACACCAAAGACTGAAAGAGAAACTACTGGAAAGATGTAAGATGAGATTAACAAATTCGTTCTACCAATCCTTACATATGCATAAACTGATTGCTAATGACAGTTCAGCTTGATGTGATAAATCTTGTGCAGATAGTTAAATTCCTAGCACCATCTTTGATACCCAAGTTTCCATATTAAAGGAGGACGCAACGTTAGCTACCAGCCCAATAAGATCCTCAGGTATTGAGGAAGAAACATAAAAATTCTCTGCGTACAGTATATATCCCAAGCTTAATGAAGAGAAGATCTTGTTTTTCTTTTCATTTGGCAGCAAAAAAGCAAGAAAGTCTGTTTCCACATATGCAGACATGCGTTCAGAGAGTAGATTGAGAGAATCAGTAGACAATTATGTGAATTATGACACATACCTTCAGAATCAAATTCGCTAACAGGTTGATCAATGGTGATACTATTTTTCAACCATTTGCTTTCCATTTTACAGTCATCTGTATTAGAGGAAGACGAGTCACCCGATGATATATCAACCTGGTCACCAAATGGCACTGCTCCCTTCATAGCTGTAACTAAGCAGAAAAACAAACATGTTAGCAGCTTATACAAATGAAAACTTTGATGAAAATATATACATTAATTTTAACTGGATGGGGACAAAAAGGCAATGTCTACTCCCATAAATGAAATGAATAAAGATTTGGAGCAGAAGGAAATAACAGATCAATAAAGTGAATTTAGCAGCTGGACGGAAAACCATACAATTTCTCTAGCGCATAAAAACCTGATTGTTAAGTCTAATACCCAACAGTTAAAATTCATCTCAAATAGCAGATTCAACCAACAAAATTTATGTAAATCTGGCGGCTCAACACTAAAGCCCCCCAAAAAATAAGGGCTTCAAGATTACAAATCCTCCAACAGAATCACCAAATACAAAAACCTACATATACATCCGAAGACGCAATAAAGTAATAAGTTCGACTAAGAGACAAGACTGAACGAAAAACCAAGAGCACTGAGCAGAAGACTGAAGATGAAGGAGATACATACATAAAAAGAGACGACCAGATCTGGTGTGAAATGGAAATTGTGATACGGATAGCACACTTGGAAGAAACAAACACCCTACACTGGAATATCAAAAAAAATATGTGCTCCCTCCGTGTTAAAAAGACAAAATTACCCTATGAACTATTTGACATAGTTCACATTTACTATTTGTTTATTTTTAGATCAAAATTACTTTTGTCGTCTATGTTTTAGACGAAAAATACACTTACAATGTTATATTTGTTACTGGAGCTAACGTGATAATCCACTTTGGCAGTCTAACATGGTAAAAATCTGTCTCTCAATCATGTTGTTCTTCCTTGTTGAACCTATCAAAAGAAAAAAGAAAAGAAAAGAAAATACCTAAAATAGTTCTTTGATTGTTATTGTTTGAGTTATTTTTGAACTTTAAAATTTCAATTTTAAAGTGTGCTTAGTTTGTTTGAGGTTGTACATACGTGTCGAAAAATCAAATTCATTGTTTGGATTCTGGATCATCGTATTTGAGGCTAAAAATTTAATTCCAAAGGTTGAATGATGTTGAAAAACTCCTGAACTCATTCTCTCTGTGTTGAAACTTAAAAAGAGCTACTCATTTGAAGCTTGTTGGTGAGAATTTTTTAACTTTTGTTGGGTACTTGAAGTGCAAAAATTTGAACAAATTTGACTTTATGTTACTAATACTAAACGAAAATTGTTTGGATATTACAATTGAAGCTGGATATTGACATTTACTAATTTCTTAGTTTGAGAATTGGTATTTAAAGATTTGAATTTAACACCCCAAAAATAAAAATATAAAAGAGTTCTTAAAAGCTTGAAAATCTGAAAATGGGTTTTGCGAATCCATGACCTCAATTTTCAAATAATGAACTTGATCCTATAACGCGCAATTGCATTTCAATCAAACTTCAACATATTTCGAAATTAAAATTTTAAAAGTCGAACATAATTCAAACATGAACAATGGAAGTACTATTTTTTTCCTGTTAGGACTCAACAAAGAAGAACAAAATGATTGAGCGGAAAGAAACTTTTGCCATGTTGGATTACCTAGGTGGACTGCCATGTCAGTTCCAATGGAAAAAGATAACTGTTAGACCCCGTAATTAACTAAATGGAGGTCAGTTGCTCATTCGGAAAAATTGTTGTCATTGAGGTATATTCTAAATTTTACTAGCTTATGGTGCGTGAGTATGGAATCAAGTGAATTTTTGCGGGTAAAAATTTAGTTGAAGTCGGAAGTCCTTAATTGGA
>JAABOM020000002.1:10363974-10396770 GCA_011800125.2 Solanum clarkiae
CGTGATAGGATCGTCCCTGGCTAGGTGATTCTTCCACCCCTCGGGCTACCACCCATCAATAAACAATATACTTTATCATTCAATTACCTTTGAGATGATTCTTTTGGTGGTCATAATATTGGAGCTGTAGGACTATAAATGTAGTATGTGACATGTAGATAATCATACAAGACAATATACAATGAAAAGAGTATGTTACACAAATAATGAAATGCATATGAGATGAAACAACTCGTGAACTTTATTTAGTAACAAGAACGCATGTAACTTAGTATCCACGTATGTATGCAGATTTGAAGGTGACTATGTACTGGAGCATATGAACATGTGCAAGAGTTGTCGGAGTTGGTAACCGCCTTTATCTGCCAAGGAAGGATCTATGTTTCATGCCATACAGTACGAAATCAAATAGCCTTAGATACCTCATTGTATGACCTCGTTGCTACCTCGAGATAAACTTCCATTCCTCCAAAATATTTATCTACAGCACAGTTGGTGATAAAACTAGCATTAGCAGCCAATAGATACATCTAACCAGCCCAATCACATAAAAAAACAACACACGGGCAGTTAGCGGATATTTATAAACCCGAGTGTATTCTTTCAACCTTTCTGCCCCTAATCGTATTTTCTAATACACATTCGCATGTACACATCATGTGCATCCCATTTTAGTGTCATAACAGTCTTACAACAGCGTATAAAGCACAACACATAACAATTCTATACAACCTACAAATGGACAGCATAATGTTACGTCCCTTTGCCCTATTTTGACGTCGACAATTCCAAACCCGTTCCAACTTTAACCAAATTGTTGTCAACACATCTATACATAAACACAGCCTTAAACCAGTCTCAGAACAGTAACAAATCAGTCACAAAGGATGTGAGGCAATAGCCTTCTATCCAACATCCCACAAGTTCATACTATGAACACAATTGCGATATCATATAAGGACTCATTTTTATGGACTTAAAAGTGGTGAAGCAGCCTAGTTACATTATTATAAACCAACCTTTGTTAAATAAATAAGTATTACTTCATAATATAGCCAACCAAGAAGAGAAAAGCCTCTTGATAAGGAAACATATTTGATAAGGGTCGGGACAGGCCCCGCCTCAACTAACTATACAATACAAAAATATAAGCCCTAGACACACAAAGCTCCGTAGCAACCTGGAGCTCGATAACAGTAGCTGGATATCTTATACTCCTACTGGGGAGATCTACTAGCACCTGTACTTGCAACATGAAATGTAGGTCCCTCGTAAGGGACATCAGTACGAGATAATGCACTAAATATGTAAGGCAGGAAATACTGAATATGAAGTAACAACTCAAATGAAACTATGCACTGGTGTAGGATAAGAGACCACCTTTACTTATACTGTGGGATCATATACTTTATGTTCTTTTTATTACTTTACCTTTACTGTATAATCTGTGCACAACATGTAATACAAATGACCAGCTGATTAGTGGTAAATCCATATTGGGATCGGCCCTGGCTAGTATTTTCCTTTCACCCCTTGGGCTACCCCCCATGATAGGATCGACCCTGGCTAGGTGCTTCTTCCACCCCTCGGGTTACCACCCATCAATAGGCAATATACTTTACTTTATCTTTTCATTACCTTTGAGATGATTCTTTTGGTGGTCATAATATTGGAGCTGTAGGACTGCAGATGTAGCATGTGACATGCAAATAATCATATAAGACAATATGCCAATGAAAAGAGTATGTTACACAAATAATGGAATGTGTATGAGATGAAACAACTCGTGAACTTTATTTAGCAATAAGAACAAATGTAACTTGGTAGACAAGTATGTATACAGATTTGAAGGTGACTATGCATGGGAGCATATGAACATGTGAAAGAGTGGAGACACGGTTAATAGTTGTGTCGGAGTTGGTAAGTGTCTTTTTGTGCCAAGGAAGAATCTAGATTTCATACCAAGTAATACAAAAACGAGTAGCCTCACATACCTCGTTGTACGACCTCGCTATTACCTCGAGATAACTTTTCCTTCCTCCAAATATTTATCTACAGTACAGTAGGTGATAAAACTAGCATTAGCAGCCAATAGATACATCTGGTAGCCCAATCTCATAAAAACAAACACCACATGGGCAGCAAGCGCATAATTATAAATCCTGAGCATATTCTTTCAACCTTTCCACCACTAATCATATTTTCTAATACAAATTCTCATATACATATCATGTGCAGCCTATTTTAGTGCCGTAATAATCTTACAACAGTCCACAAAGCACAACACATAACAATCTACACAATATACAAATAGGCGGCATAACGTTACATCCTTCGCTACATCTCGACGTTGACAATTCCAAACCTTTTCCAACTTTAAACAAAACGTCCCTACCATATATACACATAAAACCAGTCCTAAAATAGTTCAAAAATAGTTCTCAAAATATGTGTAGGACGTGAGACCAAAGTCCTCAATCAATCAGCCATAATTTCTACAAACAACACACTTAGGATAACACGTTAAACCTCAATTGTTTGCGTATATCCAAACAGTGCAGCAACCTTTATACATTATTACAGAACTCAAACAAATTAAGAAAATCAACTTTCTTTCATAATCAAGTCAACCAAAAAGAGATAAGCTCCCAAATAAACAAGAAAAGTATACAACAACTCTTGGAACACATGCTGTCCAAAAGTTTCAGCATATACCTAACCAGCATAGTCTCTTGTTTTTCCCATAAGAAAACCATACTAAACACATAATCAAACTTACTTACCATTACCTTCAAGGTGTAGGGCTTCTCCAAGAACCCTAAAAGTCACCTTGTGGCTGCTTTGCAAGGTTAAGAAAGTGTAGAGAGAAAGCTTGTGAAAGCTGATTTTCTTTTTCCAAGTTAAGAATGATTTAAAAGTGCTACTTGTAAGCCTTTTTAAAAGAGCCTTTGGCCAACATTCTTGTGTTGTTTATGACTCATACTATCAAGGTGGTGATGCAGCAGCTTGGCCCTTTCATTTGGGCCTAATTGAGTTTCAAAGTTGATGGGCCTTGGCTGCTTATTTTCCTAATTTCTCTTCATTTAGTTTGGGCCCAAATAGTCAAGTGGATTGTGATGTATTTGGGACCTTTTTAAAATTCTTATTGGGATAAAAATACAGTCTAGTTATGATGCTAAAACACGAGGTAAAGTTAACTTTATCCATAATCGAACTTGGATAGATTCGACGTCGGGCCTCGTCTCCGTCTAGCTAGCAAATTTAAGATAAGCAAGTAGGTGACTCACCTGCTACCTTCCTAAATCCTACAAGCACCTCACTTCTACTTCATTAAGGTCGCGATCTCCTCAATTTGAATTAAAACTTGTATATACTCGATCCTCTTAGGCGTTAGAAGCACATATCGTCCTCTAATGTGAGATTTGAGCACTTTTAAAAATGGGCGCTAATTTGAACAAACAATATCATGCTTCATTTGCGTAGAACTATTACATGTAAGATGTCGGGTGTTACAATAACCTAAGTATTTTCTAGTGTGTAGCATGTAGAATGGTAAGTTAAGTTCACCAAACCCTTTGGTCCAGGAGAGAGGCGAATTTCACTACATGACTTAGTCCATCCCCGCAGTCTGACGTTGCTAACCCTTACCTATTGTCCCAATACAACCTTCCCTTGGCCCAGTTCAGTTGATTAGATGAGAATGCATCAAGATAATTCTGTTAATCAATCTCCTTTCCTATTCATTACTGCTTTAGTCTAGTCAGTAACACTAGGCGGGTTCTAATGTTGCCCACCGCTAGAAATGACCAAACATCATGCAAAGGATTGTAGGAGTGGAGGTGCAAGGCCTCAGTTCCAAGGTGGGCAAGTTCAAGGTGTCCCATGGACCAACCATTTCTATGCTCTTCATGGCCGATAAGAAGTTGAAGAGGTGATGAAGATCAACCAAGAACGAAAGGGAAAAGGGAACAAAGATAGAAGGATATATGGATTAAATTCAAACTATTGAAATTATGGGAAACAAGGGACTAAAACCCTCACCTCCCAATCGATTTCAACAACTCAAATAAAACCCTAGAAGGATAATTGAAGGAAACCACAAATGGGCAACCTTCAATTAACCAAACAAATAAGTCAACTAACAATTCTAAGAATTCACCTTAATCACTCACTAAGAAGATACTACACTTTGAGAATTCAACATTCAACATAGTCCTAGTCTTCCAAATGCTAAAATAATACTATTTATACTAAGAAAATAAAAGAAGATATTTCTTTTATAAATTACCCTTAATGAGTAAGGGCCTTGTTTGTTTGCCTTCTTTTCAAATCCTTGAATTCAAGTGATAGCCATTTGCACAAATGGCCTCTTTTCTTCCTTCTCCTTACCTTGATAGACCTTCCATACATTGTGAACCTTTCTTTGGTGACCCTCAAGCTCCTCCAATACTTTCTTTTTCATGAACATTGCTTGTAGGTCTTAGAGATCTTTTGTTTGACTCCTTGTGAATGGTCTTGAGGGGTACATGCCACTAATATTGGTGCCATCTCTACTTTGCATGTTATCATCCTCCCCTTCTTGAAAAGGATTAGTCCTCGAATCCAAAGATTCACCTACAATACAAGGAGATAAATCACTAACATTGAAAATATTATGAACATTATACTCACCTGGCAAGTCAATCATGTAGGCATTGTCATTGATTCTCTTGAGTACTTTGAAACGTTCATCTCCTCTTGGGCTTAGCTTTTCTTTTCGAACATGTGAAAACCTCTTTACCCATATCCAATCATTTGGGTTGAAGAGCACTTCCTTTCTCCCCTAGTTCTTTTGAATAGCCAACATAGAATTGTTCTTTTCAATGGCCTCTTTAACATTGGTATGAATGCTCATATCTCCCTTGCCCTTTGCTTGGCATCTAGGCTCAAAAGAACATTACTAGATAATGGAGTCATGGTTACAGGAAGCAAAGGTTTTAAGCCATAACATGCCTCAAATGGTGACATTCCAATAGAGGAGTGGAAAAATCGATTGTATGCAAATTCAATCAAGGGTAAATGATCTTCCCAAGTAGTTGGGGTTCCACAAATCATGCACCGAAGCACACCTCTAGGAGTCCTATTGACTACTTCAATTTTTCCATCCGTTTGAGGGTGGCAAGAAGTAGAGAACATAAGTATGGTACCAAGTGTACCTCATAGACTCTTCCAAAAGTGACTAAGAAATTTAGAATCCCTATCACTAACAATGGTTTGAGGAACTCCATGCAATTTAAGATCATTGATGACAAATAAAGATGCTACATGGGATACATCTTCATATTTATGGCATGGAATAAAATGAGTCATGTTAGAAAATCTATCCACTACCACAAATATGCTATCATTTTCTCTTTTAGTCCTAGGAAGGCCCAACACAAAATCCATAAAGATGTCAACATGGGCCACTAGGAGTAGGGAGAGAGGTATACTTATCTTGGGGAATCATTCTAGAAATCAAGGTAGTCACCAACATAAACCTTCTTGATAGGGCATTTGCTACCATATTTTCCTTGCCTTGCTTGTCATATTCCTGCAAAAGAGAAGAAACAATACTAGGCAAAGTGCTAGTATTTTGGTTAGAATACAATACAAGATGAGTGTTGACAAGGCATTTGGAACTTAGACCATCCCCCTTTACCTCCGCCACCTTTATTTTGTCCCAAAGCTCCTTCATAGCCCGATAATCCTCACTCACTTGGTATGGAGTGAGAGGTGCAAGAACATACTTTCTACCTTCAATCACAAAAGTGCATTTGTTGAATCTTCCTTGGTGTACAACATCCCTATCAAATTGACATGGTCTTCCCAACAAAATATGACATGCCAACATGGGTATCACAAGTCAATTCATCATTGTATTTACCTACACTAAACTGAATATTTGCTTGTTTAAGGACCCTCATTTCTCCACTCTCATCGAGTCATTGTAGCTTGTAAGGGTAACGGTTCTTTGTTGTTGGAATTCCCATACGCTCCACCAAAGAACTACTCACCACATTAGTGCAACTTCCACTATCAATGATTAAAGAACACACTTTATCTTGAATTTTGCACCTAGCATGAAATAGATTCTCCCTTTGATCAAGCTCTTCTTTGGCAAGGGCTCCCATAATTCTTCTCACAACACATAAAATATTGGAATTCACCTTCAAGTCTTCATCATTATTAAGTAAAGATTTTCCTTTCCCCATGAAACAAGCAAAATTGACCCTCTCATCCAATCTTTCTTCTTCATTTTCCGAACTATCTACCTCAACTCTATCCCCCTCACTCTTATTGTTTTCATCAACCTCTTCATCATCTTCGGTCTTATACCCATCCCGAAGAGCAACAATCATCCTCCTATCAGGACACACACTAGCAACATGTCCCCCTCGCTTGACATCTAAAGCATTGAATTGTAGACGGACGAGGAATGTTAGGTTTAGTATACTTACATCCTTGTGGTCCCTTAGTTGCCTTGGATTTGTGATCAAGCTTGACATGAGTAGCTTGACAACCACCCTTCAGTTGCTCCCTGGAAGATGTTGTCTTCCAATTATCTCGACCTCTCTATCCCATATTGAAGTTGAAGAACCTTTGGCCTTGTATGGCTTTTCTTCTTTCAAATCTGCTTCTTACTTTGAGGCATCATGGAAAGCCGCTTCAAGAGTTTCATAGTGCTTAAGCTTCAATGGTTTCAAGATATCATACCTCAAGTTGGCCACAAATTGGATCACGGTACATTACATGTTCTCTTCCATTTTAGACTTCATTCTCAAGTTCTCAAACTCATCATAATACACTTCAACACTTTTGGTACCTTACCTCAAAATAAATACTTTCTTGAGTACCTCTTGGTAGTAGTTTAGATTTAAGTATCTCAACTCCATAAGTGCAATAAGCTCTTGCCAAGTAGGTAACTCATAGATGTGATGGCTCTCCCTTTCCCTCCTCTTGGAATCCCACCAAGTGGATGCATACCCTTCAAATTGTGTGAGAGCATCCTGCGCCTTCAAAGTTTCCGAGATATTATTTATGAGAAAGATCCGCTCACTTTGAATTTTTGACTCCAAGAACTCATCGGAGTCACTAATTCCTTTGAACCTTGGAAGTGTAACCTTGATAGTGTTCAAGCCCCTATCTTGATCATTCCTCTCCCCAAACCTATTTCCTCTATTTCCCATCCTATCTCCTCGATATCCCATCCTATCTCCTTTCCCCATTCTATCTCCTTTATACCCATAATCTCGGTCTCCCATGCCATGATACCACCCCAAGTCTCGAGGTCGAAACTCCTTCCTTTTGTACTCCATAGGTATCCCTATCCCCATGCTTCCAAAACTCATCATTGTTGAGATCTCCACAAGTTTCTTCATAGAGAGGATTTGGGTATTGGTAATCTTGGTAGGGATGTATTAGAAGATGCATTTGATGCATTTCGGAATAGAGTTTGGTAATGGACTTGGTTCGCCACAAAAGGAAGATTCTCTCATGGAGGGTGATAGGGTTGTGGGTTTGGGTGTGGTGTAGCTTGTCTTGGATGGTTTGGATTGTTATTCACTTGGAAAGTAGGGTATTAGTAGCTTCGGGTTCGGCTTTGTGGAGGAAAACATAGATTATGGCCGTCCAGGGGTAATGGTAGTGGAACGCATCGATGCGCTCCTTATCTCATCATTTTCAAGTTGAATTGCTTTCCTTCTATTCGTATTCTCCACCTGTACCAACCTTTCCTCCATACCTCTCATCCTTCCATTCATTTCTGCTAATTGTTTGGAGATGTAAGCAAGAGTTTCCATGATGTTTTCCAAACCTTCCCCAATTGTACTTGTATTAGACATGATACACACAACATTCAACAAACAAGATTAGTAGCAAAAGCCTTACGTCACTCGTATGTAACTCTCAACGCACCTTCTATGGCGTCGTCTCAAAATTGATAGTGAACTAGCTCCACTCAATCAAATTCGAGGTCACCTATCCTTTGTGGTGGAGTGGATTCTTATGACTCTTGAAAGAAGGATGACTCAAGGAAAGCTTAGGAACATGAATAAGTGAAGAAAACTAGAAGAAAGAGGCGCAAGAAATATCGGACTAAAAAAAACTAAGTAACAAAAGTAGAAGAAAGTACTTGTTGTTACCTAATTTGAAGAATCAAAGAGATGATTTAATGTTTAGAAATTAGTTAACAAGTAATTAATATGTTAATTAGTTTTTAAATAGTTCAGGAATAAAAGCAAAATGAGTAACAAAGAAGAAGAATTGAGTTCGGACACTTCAAAAAAATTTTGAAGCCTTAAGGTGTTCATGACTTGAAAGGGGTTTGATTTGATGAATTGATGATTGAAACTAGTTAACAAGTAGTTAAAGATGTTAATTACTTGGTAAATAGTTGGAGAATTGAAGCACAAAAATTTTAAAAAAAGAATCACATCGTTTGGACACTTAGAAAAATTTTCATGCCCAAAAAACCTCCCTTACTTAGAAAAAATTTAGGGGTGTAAAAACTCTGCAAATTTTAGTCTCTGAAATTGACGAACATGTGCCATGTGGTGCATCTGGAAGGCTCCCCTTCACTGACTTACTTCTGGGTGTTGAGTTGGCACTGACTGGCTCTGAGTTAGCACTGATTTGGTGCTGATTTGGCGTTGAGTTGGGGCTGACACGAAAATTGATTTTTTTTTAAAAAAAAAAAATTCAAATTTCCACTAAGGGTTAACCACCTTGACCAACTTTGACTTGAAAAAAAAAAGGATCAAATGTATCTTTTGGTCTTCTTTTTCTTCAATAACACTTGAATATCTTCAAAAACACCAAGAACACACACTAAATCCCAACACCTTCAAATCAACTCGGAATTAGCTCAAAATTTAGAATTAGCTTCCCCTTGATGTAGAGAACAAACTCCAATGATCATTAACCTTTCCATTTCTTCTCAATCAATGAACCCACTTTCAAAATTTGAAAAGTTTGAATGCTCAAAACCCTTCAATGGCAACTTCAATTTCACAACTCTAAACTGAATGAAATTTGAGATTTAAGCTAAAAAAACACTAGTGAATAAGAATCTGGTGTCAAAAACAACAAATCAAATGAAAAATTTTTGGATTTTTTTTGGATTTTTGAATTTTTGAGTAGATCAAAATTCCAAGACCTAGAGTTCTGAAAACAAATCTAAACCTAAGCTCTTGATACCAAATGATAAAGATCAAACAAGAAAGAAAGGGAAAAGGGAATAAAGATAAAAAGATATGTGGATTAAATTCAAACTATTGAAATTATGGGCAACAAGGGACTAAAACCCTTACCTCCCAATTGATTTCAACAACTCTAATAAAACCCTAGAAGGAAAATTGAAGGAAACTAAGAACCACAAATGAGCAACCTTCAATTAACCAAGCAAGCAAGTCAACTAACAATTCTAAGAGTTCACCCTAATTACTCACTAAGAAAATACTACAATTTCAGAATTCAACTTTCAACATAGTCTAAGTCTTCCAAATGCTAAAATAAGACTATTTATACTAAGTAAATAAAAGAAGACATTTTCTTTACAATTTTACCCTTAATGAGTAAGGACCTTGTTTGCTTCCTTCTTTTCAAATCCTTGAATTCAAGTAAAAGCCATTTGCACACATGTCATCTTTTCTTCCTTCTCCTCACCTTGATAGACTTCCATACATTGTAAACCTTTCTTTGGTGACCCTCAAGATCCTCTAATACTTTCTTTTTCATGAACATTGCTTGTAGGTCTTGTAGATCTTTTGCTTGACTCCTTGTGAATGGTCTTGAGGGATACATGTCACTCATATTGGTGTCATCTCTACTTTGCATGTTATTAAGAGGCCCCGGATGTTGTCACTAGTATGTTGAAAGTTTACAATTTTTATGCATATGCATTATTAGACCCAGGGCTAATTTGTCATTTGTAGCTCCTTTTGTTGCAAATAGATTTTATGCATGTTCCTAAGTCCTTCATGAGCTTTACGAAGTAAGTACCCCTGTAGGAGAGTCCATTGTTGCACAAAGAGTAAGAAATTTCCCCATTTCCATTTTGCATAAAGTTGTCCCTTATGACTTAGTAGAACTCTCCATGGTTGATTTTTATGTAATACTTGGGATGGATTAGTTACATGCTTCCTATGCCTCCATCGATTGTAGAATTCGTAAAGTCAAGTTTCAATTCCCAAATGAGTCTATTTTTTTGTGGGAGGGTAGTAACTCTTCTTGTAGAGGTCGGTTTGTTTCCTTCATAAAATCCCAAAAAATGATCTCTAAGGAATACATATATCATCTAGTAAGGTCCAAACATGCCACTTCTAAAGTTCCTTCTCCTGAGTCAGTCCCCATTGTCAATAAGTTTCCCGATATTTTTTTGAATGAGTTACCGAGTATTCCTCCCAAAAGGGAAATAGATTTCAGCATAAACATTCTACTCGACACTCAACCTATCTCAATTTCTCCTTATAGAATGGCTCCTTCAGAGTTGAAAGAATTGAAGGAGCAATTGAAGGATTTGTTAGATAAGAGATTCATTCGACCTAGTAAGTCTCCATGGGGTGCTCCGATTTTTTTTTTGTAAGGAAGAAGGACAGTCACTCCGCATATGCATAGCCTACCGACAACTTAATAAGGTCACTATTAAGAACCAATATCCACTCTTAAGAATAGATGACTTTTTTTAACCAATTGCAAGGGTCTACGTATTTTTCTAAGGTTGATTTGAGGTCAAGATATCACCACCTGAGGGCGAGAGAGAATGACATTCCAAAGATGACTTTTTGGACTATGTATAGTCACTTTGAATTTGTAATAATGTCTTTTGGTGTCACTAATGCACCGGCCATATTCATGGAGCTTATAAATAGGGATTCAAGCCCTACCTTGACATGTTTATAGTGGTGTTCATCGATGATATCCTAATCTACTCTTGGAGTGAGGAAGAGCATATGGAACATTTAATAGTGGTGTTACAAACCTCGAGGTAGCAAAGGCTTTTTGCAAAATTTGACAAGTGTGAATTTTGGCTAAGTGCGGTTGCCTTTCTTGAGCATGTGGTATTGAGTGATGGTATTAAGGTTGATCCCTAGAAGATGGAAGCAATGAGAAGTTGGCCAAAAGAAGGAGTTTCTTGGGCCTAGCTGGGTACTATAGAAGGTTTTTCTTCCATCTCATGCCCACTAACCAAGTTGACTCAAAAGAAAGAAAAGTATGTATGGACAAATGAGTGCGAGAAGAGTTTCCAAACTTTGAAGGATTAACTAACTTCGGCTCCAATCTTGACATTGTCGGAGGGAAATGATCAGTTCATTATTTATTGTGATGATTCGAGGGTTTAGTTGTGATGTGTGTTGCTGCAACATTGTAAGATGATTTCCTATGCCTCAAGACAATTAAAGGTACATGAGAATAACTACCCGACTTATGACCTTGAGCTTGCGGTCGTGGTATTTGCTTTAAAAATTTTGTGTCATTACTTGTATGGGTTCATATGGGTGTCTTCACCATCATAAGAGCCTTCAACATGTGTTCACCCAATAGAATCTCAACTTAAGGCAATGGAGACGGTTAGAGCTTCTCAAGGACTATGACATGAGTGTAAATTATCATCTAGGCAATCCTAATGTGGTAGTTGACGCCCTTAGTAGAGTTTCCATAGGTAATGCATTTCACATAGAAGATGATGGGGAAAAGGAGTTTTCCAAAAAAGTCCATAGGTTGGCTAGGTTAGGAGGAAAGTTGAATGAGTCCGGAATGGTGGTGTGATAGTGCTTCATGAGTCTGAGTCTTCCTTGATTGAGGATGTAAATCTAAGAAAGATCTTGATCTCTCCTTAGTGGAATTGAAAACCCTAGTGAAGGAAGGAAAGATAGAAGTTTAAGGGGGAGATGGTGTACTGCGATATCAAGGAAGGTTATGTGTGCCAAATGATAGTGAATTAAAGAAGTTAATATTGCAAGAAGCTCATAATTCTTCTTATTCTATTTATCCTGGTACTACAAAGATGTATAGAAGCTTGAGGGAGTTCTATTGATGGAATGGAATGATAGGAACATTGCTAAATTTGTATCTCAGTATTCCAATTATTAACAAGTCAATTTTGAACATCAAAGGATGGGTGGGCCTAACCCAAAACATTGATATTCGTACTTAGAAGTGGAAAAAAGTCAATATGGACTTTGCAGTAGGGTTACCTAAGACCAAGTAGCATTTTGATTCCATATGGGTGATAGTGGATCGGATGACAAAGTTGGCTCACTTCTTACTGATTAGAACAACATTTAGTATCGAAAACTATACTCACATTTATATATGAGAATTGGTGAGGGTGCATGGGATTCCACTGTGCATCATATCGAATCATGGTGTACAATTTACCTCTCATTTTCGCATATTTGTCAAAAGGATCTTAGTACTAGTGTAACATTAAGTATCATTTTCCAGCCCCAAACCAACGGGCAAGCCGAGAGGACTATTCGAACATTGGAAGATATGTTGAGAGCTTGTGCATTGGAGTACAAGGGAAGTTGGGATAAACATTTGACTCTTATCAAATTTGCCTACAATAATAGTTTCCATGCAAGCACTAAGATAGCACCATTTGGGGCATTGCATAGTAGATGCTATAAATCACCTATTGGGTGGTTTGAAGTTAGTGAAATAGCCTTGAAAGGACCGGACTTATTTATAAATGTTATGGAGAAAAATAAGCTCACAAGGGAAAAGTTACAAATGGATCAAAATCAACAAAAGTCCTATCCGATGTCAGGAGAAGGGATCTCGAATTCCAAATTGGTGATTGGGCCTATTTGAAAGTGTCTCGTATGAAAGGTGTGATTCGGTTTGGTAAAAAGGAAAAGTTAATCCCTAGGTATGTAGGGCCTTACAAGGTGCTGGGAAGAATGGGCAAGGCAGCTTACGAGTCGGACCTACCTAATAAAAAGCATTTAATCCATCTAATTTTTCATATGTCGATATTGAGGAAGTTCAAGGTGATCCAAGCTTTATAGTTCCTTTGGAAGATGTGAACATTAAAGAGAACTTTAGTTATGAAGAAGTGTCAATTGAGATCTTAAACCGACAAGTGAAAATGCTAAGGAACAAGGAAGTTTATTTGTTAAAGTGCTTTGGAGAAATCATCAAGTTGGGGGTGCCACATAGGAAGCGAAAGTGGAAGAGGATATGATGAAGTGTTACCCATATCTATTCCACTCTGCTCAAGCTTAAGGTATTAAGTCATTCTTGCATCAAACCTCTAACTCCTTGCATTTTAGTTTTTGCATGATGTAGACAATCATTTCTATGTTTATGGACTGTTTTGAAACATATCGAGCATAGATTTTGAAAATTTCATGAAAAGACACTTATATTGCATTTTGCAAGCAGGTTAGGTTTTGAACTGATGTTTCGCTCCTTAGAGCCTACCTTTAAGTACATTTGAGGATGAATCTAGGGATATTGTAACGACCCTCAATTTTGGAGCTTAGAAAGTGCAGAAAAAATTAGACTAGAAGTGCTCAGGGTCAATCCACGAAGCCCAGTTCACAGCCCGTGGTTTAGACCACCAGCCATAGATAGGGCTCGTGGACAGGAACCTGAAAAGGAAAAAGTTTCTAAGTGTAAAATAGCCCACGAAGCCACTTATAGTCCATCGAACAGTTCACGACACATGGAAAGGACTGTAGGTAAGTTTGCCAAACATGAAAGAAATTTGGAGTTTCTGAAAGGAGGACCATGATTAACAGGACGGACCGCAATCCCTTATACGACCCCTAAATAGCCTTCGTAGATAGGGGTACATAAAAATAATATTTTGCTAACTCGGAAAGGATTGCATGAGGCCATTAACGACCCGTGTATTGAAGGACGGCCCGTGGATAGGGGTTTTCATGGTTAGGATTTGGTAACTAGTTCCTGAAGATTGGAAAAGGAAATTAGGACAACACAAACCACGGTTCGTAGTTTCATCCACGACCCATAATTGGTTTTATGGATTGGATCCGGTAGTTTTAATGAAGGGCACTTTCATCCGTTCAACCAATCCTAAGTCTAAACCATGTTGTTTTTGGGACTCCTATGGTCCCTAATTAGACCTTAAATCCCTAGTTACTCATTTCCAAATTTCATTCTTCCACTTTCAAAAAGAATTTCTAAGGTACCTTCCCCTTCAAACAACAAGTTAAGGAGGTTAGGGTTTCAAGGAGGCTTTCCATATAGCAAATTCCTTCCTCTTAGGCTTCACCGAAGGTATGGGAGTTGATTTATGAGCCTCTTTTCACCCACAAAGTCCTACATGAATGATTTTTTACCTTTTCTTTTAAGTTCCTCAACATTACCATGCATGTTAATGATGATTTCATGATGTTTTATCTTACTACACATTTTCTATGTTACCATATGATGTTCTACTAAGTACTTACATGTGTTTTAAGTTGATGGTGATGACCCCAATGATGTGGGTTCAATGATGAAGTGTGGTTTATTTTGCATATTTTTGAATAAACATATTTTCCCAGGATCATGCATGAACCACATGTTTTATGAATGTTTTAACTTATGATCAAGCCTTCTAAGTTTTAGTTCAAGTTTTGCATGTTATATGATAAAGATTAGGGCAAAAAAGGTTTTAAAGTTATGTTTTGTCAAAGATTTAAGCATGTTGATAATGCCCTAAAAGATGTTCATGAAGGTCCCCAAAATGAAAGGACAATGTTTACTTAGTGATTTCTTAAGTTTCGAGCTACTCTTGAGATTGCTACTTATGATTCTAAATATTATGAATTGACTATGTATATGTTTTAAAAATTTTGTGGGATTACTTAGCACCAAATGTGACATTAAGGTAGAGTTAGGTAAGGGGACCCCAGTAGCAACCCTTTGTCTCATTAACTAAGTGCCACTATAAGAGTCCTTGTAGGCTAGGCTAGTGGATGTACGTAGGCCATTTATGTTATATGATGAAGCATGCAAAGTGACAGAGTTTCACCCAGCAAGTGCTCTCTCCATGCCAACGTAGGGGATTATGTTAGATTTCATGTATTAGCTCACATGGTCTTATATGTTGGTTATGGCCCGCTCCTACAAGGTTTATGATTCTATGACATGGTTCCATCACATGTGTTCCTTTTATGCATTGACTTCTACTCATATTGAATAATGTTCCTTGTGCATGCTTAAGCACATGTTAAAGTTCCATTTATCGTCCCATGCATGTAAGTATTTACTTATGAATGATGGCATTATAATTTCATGTTTGCATTTGCATCTCATATACTTAGTACATTCCAAAAGTACTAATTATATTTTTCCTGCATGATTTAACCCTGTAGGGACAGGTGTTCCTCCTCCAGCTCATGGCTAGTTCTCTGACGTTCAAGACTAGTATTATTGTGGTGAGCCCTTAGTTTGGGACTCTACCAATTTTCATTCTTGTTGTGTATTTTAGACATTAATGTATACTTTTTCCTTTTGAGGCTTTTACATTCTATGTTACTAATGTTTGGAGTCTTTTCTACTTGATGGAAATCAGTTGATACTGATTTTGTCCATCCATCGTCTAGTTGGTATGCTTTTATGGACAATATGTATGTTTTCCTTTTTAATGTTGCTCTGTTGCCATAATGATGTCCCATAGACCCTACCCTTTTTAATTCCACAAATTTATGACTTTTTATGCCTATGAATGATTGAGGTATTATGATGTCTTGGGTGAAGTACCTTCGGGTGTCTCATTCGTCGTATGACGACAAGATCCTAGGTCAGGTCATTACAAGAAGCTTATAAACTCACCTGAAACTCATTTGGTACTTTCCAAACACAAACCAAATATGCTACTAGTTTAGAAATGATATTCCAGACTCAATGGTATTATCAAAATACAAATCTGATGTTTTATTGACTCGAAATTCATTTAGTCGCAATTAAATCAATTTAAGGGTCAAAAAACCAAAATGCCCTCGAGACTCTCAAAAATATATAAAAGTTCTTTTAGGCCTAAAATCACCTCCTAAATTTAACGAAATCATCATAAATCCAATTCGAGCATCCGAACTAAAAATATTGACCAAAGTCAAACCTAAGTCAAGCTTTAACTCAATTTTCAACTTCGGACCTGATTCCAACAACACTCCTAGACCAATCTCCACATTTCGAAACTGATGGAATCGACAAAACTTCATTCCGAGACTCGAATATCCATATGACTCCAAAATTCAAAACTAAGCAACTTAAGCCTTCAAAACTAAATTCTTCAGCAAAAACTTAACCTTTCGCAAAATTTTCAAAAATCAACTTTCAAAACCAACCAAATAGGATTTTATGCTACTATCGGGAGGGGTAAGATGGATCAAAAATGTTAAAAATGACCTTCAAGGTCATTATATACAAAGATGTATTAATATTGTATAAATAATGCATACATGTATTTCAATATTGTATATAATGTATACATGTGTATTTATGTTGTATAAATAGTATATAAACATGTATATATGATGTACAAATAGTTACGTAGTGCAAATATATTATATCGCTATTGTATAACTAAGTATATATGTACTGTCATTGTATAAATGATGCATAATTTTGTATAAATAATATATAAACAATTATGTAATTATTGATATTATTATTTATTTGCCTATTATGTATTTTCACCTTAATAAATAAATAAAAGTAATAATATAACAATATAAATATTCATTTTTCAAAAAGAAATGAAATAATGAGGAAAGAAAAAAAATTCAAAAGAGCAAGGAAATTTTTTTTTTATAAAGAGCAACAAAAAAATATAAACAACAAAAGAGTTTTTTTCACGACCCAAAATAGGCCCTAGACGTAACCATGACGAATAGGGAATCCGAAGGGACCCCAACCAAGCCTCTTAACTTGTCATTACACATCATTGATCACGGAAGCATGTAAAAGACATAAAATAAGGATAAGAGGCAAAAGGGACTAAGGGATAGCTTGCAAAACATTATAATCAAGAGACAAAGAGTCAAAGTTCATACATAGATACATAACTTGTCGAACAAACACCTCTAAATACATAGATAAGAGTGGGGCCAAGGCAAAGTAACCGGGCTCACCCTCATAGTCAAGTATACATAAAAAAAGTAGTCTTCAATAGATAGCATAAGAACATAGATATTGCCCTCGGACATGAGGACTCACCCACTAGCTTGAATTGAAGCCACTAGCCATGTGGAGGAGGATGATGACCAAATGGAGCTCCGGTTCCTACATTGTGATATCATGTAAGCATAAAGTATGCGTTAGTACGTTTGAATGTACTAAGTATGTAGGATGCAATGCAACAAGAGATAGGCAACATGATCAAATGCATAACATAGACAATAGATAGCGTAGCAACGATATGGCATGTACGAATGGTGCTTGAAGTAAAATCGTGCTTATATAAAACACAGGATATACATAGAAAGTCCATCCTTTGGCTAATGGGCTTATCACCTCCCATCCTAGGTGATTGAAGTATCAACCCCTCAATTTGGTTATTAGCATACACCACCCACCTCTAAGGCGATTGAGGTATCAACCTCACAATTTGGTTAATGAGGTATCAACCCCTCAATTTGGTTAATGAGGTATCAACCCCCTCAATTTGGTTATGGTCAATTCAACACTACATAGAGAAATACCATATACAAACTTTCCTTCTATCATCATCATAACATTATATACATACTCTTTTTTCATCATCGTGCATACCTTTTATGAAATCAACACATATTCATCCTTACTTTCATCATCATAGAGTCATTCATAACATAAGACAAGCACTAGACCTTCAATTCCTCAAGAAACCCTAGTAAGATATTTTATCAAACACTTGGGGAGGGGAGGGGGATAATGGGGGTAAAAGACCATAAAATTTAGGGATAAAATCATGCAAGAAAATCTATTGTAAAACCATCAATCAATACCTTGCAACATCCCCAAGGCATTCCCATCAAAACCCCTTTTCAAATCCAACATTAGATCAAAATTTTAGAGCTCAAAGCATGTTAAAACAATTATACTTTCATGAACTCAAATCACTATGCAGTAAATTTTGTAATGTACAAGACCCACATGTAAAATCAACTTTAAATGATGCAGTATTAGTAAAAAGGAAGCTTAGGCACCATGGGTGAAAGGACCCAATGGTTCAGCACCACATACCTTGACCTTGAAGAATTTCTTGAAGAAGACTTTAATGGAGATTTGAAACTTGAAGGAATTCCTTAGATCCGGATGAGGGTTTTGGGACTTGAATCTTGAGAAAAATATTAGTCTAAGTGTTTGAGTGAGTATTGGAGAATGTTTAGAACGATATGATGGTGAAATAAGGCTAAGTATAGGTATTTTCAAGTGTGAGAACCCTTAGGCCCAAGACTTATAAGTCTTGGACCAAAAAAATTAAAACAGGCACCAAAAGCAACAGGGGCACGTCGCGAAAGTGTCGCACTAACCTCATTGAAATCTGCATTTTCTGCACAAACGAGTTATATACGAAAATGGGCATAAATCGTTCATCCAAACTCGGAATGAGATGAAACCAAGTGCGTTGGCAAGCTAATTGAAAGGGCTATAAGTTGGTAGGTCATCGGCCACCCAGTTCTTTGTGTGCTAAGAGATATACCCCTTGAAGTTGACCCTCCTAAATCTCATTTTTTGCTATTTTTGGATTTTGATATGGTTGCTCTAAAATTCGAGTTAGACCCGTTTCCCACTCAATTTAACCCCCTGAACAAGAATATGAAGTCGAATTTTCAAAACAACGAACGAATTTTTAGATATAGAAAAATTACGATTCCGGATACCTCCGAAGCATATTTTGGGACACTTTTTGGGATCATTACAGGTTTACTTTTTAATAGCACAACAAAAACAAAAGAAAAACAAAAATATAGTTATTTAGCCACTATCAAAAAAGTAAATAACGTCAACCATGACTAAATAGCGACTTTGTCCTTGTGGAATAATTTTGTAAAGTATGACTAGAAATATGGTAAACAAAATGTTATTAAGGGACATTTTGCTTAATTTTTCCTATATGATATATTTGATTTATAAAGTTAATGTAATTCCACAATTTTAGCAACATATTATCTTGTAGATAAGTATAGTAGTGACAGTAAATCCCGCGGCGTTATCTAAATGGAAATTGCAGCTTTCTCTTAATATTGTTTTCATCGTAGACACCGACACTAGCATGCACTAAGGGGGCGTTTGATAGGACAGATTAGGGAATATAGTCAATGAATTAGTTAATAATATTATTTATTATCATGTTTGGTAAAAATTTGGATCATGTATGACAAATCCATAATATTAATTAATATCACATACATTATATTAGGTAATAACTTTCATTTGGTGATATTACCTAATAACTTGAATTAATATCATGAGATTAAATACACAAAGACACAAATATTCCTCAAATTCTTTTACATTTTTTTATTTCTTGATTTTATATTTTATATTTGTAGTCTTATACTAGTAAATTTATTTAAATAAATCAGCTTATAAATTTTATTAATTTGCGAGTTCATGTTTTTATAATATAAAAATAAATAAATTTACCATGTCAAAATTTTAAATTTTATTTATTAGTAATTTCATATTTACATAATACACAAAAAAATATTTTGACATGTCAATTTTTTTTATAGCTAATCTTAGTTGAGTGATTTTAATGATACAATATAAAGTTCAATAATGTTATATATATTCTCAAAGTTAAGTGACCTCGTAAGATTTAAATACTACATTAAAATTACAATTTTCAAATTTTTGTGCGTAAATATAGACTTTCAATTTTAGAATTGTTTACCATCTTTTCTATTTTAATTATAAATGATCTATCTTTATTAAATTAAAGATTGATATTTTATTAGTAATGAATTTATTAAGATTACAATTATTTATTCTCAAACAATTCAAGTAAGAAAATAGCAAACATAATGACAAATTATTATTTTCCTAACTAGTTAGAGATCACAAAAGAATAATCTAGTTCAATCTAATTACATAAAATAGAAAATCTCATAATAGTTCAAGGGTATAATTGGAAAGAAACTTTTTATAGAATTTTAAACCAAGCTCAGAATTAAATGGAAAATAATAAACCAAACATGGGATAAAAAATAACCCAAGCATTACTAATCCTAACATAACTAATCCTTGCATTACTAATCCTTGTATTATTCATTTTTGTACCAAATGACTCCTAAGTACTAGCTGCTTGAAAGCCCGAGGCCTAAAACCTGCTCCCTACAGCAGCTTTTGTGTTGCCATATACTACTGCTTGGAGCCCTTTACCTTCAATAACCGTGTTTCATCTCTAATCAGCAGTTTTTAAGAGTCAAAAACTCATCTATATCTTGTGAACACTGCAACCGGCATCCTCTGATGTCAAGTTCTCCTTCCAGTTCTCAAATTCAGATCCTCCAAATACTACTTGTTTGATACCGACATAGCTGTTTAGAGGATATTTTCGGGGTGAGTATTGTAGCCGCAAACGGTTAGCAACATGGGAAAAAGAAATGGCAAGAATACAACATAAACAGCCTACCAAAATCTTATTTTTAATGTGATGCTTTGTGATTGTATATGATAAATCGAGATTTAAAGAAACAAAAAAAGTAGTGCTTGGCAAAAATGGTTTGCATGGCCAATATTTAGGTTCCAGGCATATTCATCAGGATTCTGAAAAATAGCTTGATGTTGGGAGAAAGAGATTCTATTTCAAAAGGAAAAGGAAATGAAGCTTACTCAGAGCTTATCTGTGACAAAGCATTAATCAATACATCCAACAGTAAAGGCTCACTTGTCCCAATGTCAACCCTATCATGAGAAAAAGTCAGATTATAAGCAACAAGCATCATTTCATATCTAAGGATAACTGATTCAGCCTTTACCATATGCGAGCCAAGTTATCTTGAATCTCAACATCTCCAATATTGTAGAATGTAGTAGGTGTTACATTTGCCCCCTGAACAGCATCATAATTTGGTCTTTTGTCCATAGGAGATTGGGACAACTGCAAGGAAGAAGCTTGGTTGAGACTACATATGAAACACTCAAAATGTCCTGAAAACTACTCTTTGATCTTCGTCAACTAAGCATACTCCCATGTTAGAATTATAAGTTAAGTCTTTTTGTTTCCACCAACTAAAAGAACATAAGTAGTAAATAATTTGAGAAACTCTACTTGCATATTCAATGAATTACATCCACCAAGACGTCCAACAATGTGCCAAGACCGAATTGTCTGCAAAAAAATTGACGAAATCAAAGTCAATGAAATCCATACGCAAGTGTGTCGAGAATTATGAAGAGTAAACTACTCACGTCACAAATCAAGCAGATATCCTTCTCCAATGGTGCATTGTAGAACTCAAACCATATGTAGGAGTTGGTAAAATCAAATCTGAATCAGAAGTAAGCAGAAGTTGTCATGAATTTACTCGTAAAAGAATCTGCCAGCAAAAGTCAAATAAGCAAGACACTCTTTCAATGGTGTACAGAATACTTGTCAGATAATTATCCTTCAGTCTGGTTTGTGAGCAAAAGTAACTCTAATGAGATTAAAGGATTAAAGACATAGGATTACAACAGTACAATGCTAGATCTAACACTTTCCGTTCAATCATTGACACAAAGTTGCTGGCGTTAAGTGGTATCGTAAAAGGAATTTGTCCTTGTTGTGGGGTAGGTCATTATCATGCATATTCACCATAAAATAAAGGATCAAGCGTTTTGAACTTCATCAAAAAAGGATCAAGCTTTTTGAGGAGAGAAAAGGTTCAATCCCATATACATCAAGAAGAAAAGGAGGTAAACAAGAAGAAAATAAGAGTTTTGATTTCTCTCAAGTGCATATCTTATATTTCCCAAACAACATTTCTAATATCAGGCTATATCAGCAAAGGGGTGGTTCTCGCCTATAGCCATCTATTGTTGATTAGAAATCCTTCAAACTGGAATGAAACTGACTGCAGTTCCAAAGGCGGGGGCACAATCTATGAAGTGCTAATATCAAATCTATGGCTGCATACTAGTTCTTACAGACACAAAGGACATAAGTAGGATGGTGTCTCTTATAAATTCTATACTCGTGTCCCTAGAACTGGAATATAACAATTAAATAACAGGACAAGCTGCACCAAGTGCTCCTCCATTCGATAATTTTGGAACTAATATTTTACATTCGGAAGGTAGAGATCAGTTGTTTCATGTTAATAATTAGAAATAACAATTAAACTCGACCAAAAACAAAAAGGCAAAAGAGAGTGTATTCTTGACAACAAGTGTCACCAACTAAAAAGCATTGTGGATTCTATTGATATATGAAAAAGATCCAAGTGCAATAATGTTTTTGCTGAACTTACTTGTTGAATTTCACAGTCATGGGTGTTGGTGAACCTGTCTTTGTATGCACTATTTTATTCCTTTTCTTTCTCAATCTTTCCTCCAACTGATAATAAAGACAGTAAATAGGATAAGAAAACAATTCCAATAGTAAGTCAAGTATTACAACAAGTATCAATTAATAAAAACTTACCCTTGATTTAGCTTTAACGGGATCATCAATACAGGTCCCAAGAACCTCAGCAAGTTCAGGATCTTTGTCATAATTCTTCTCACTTTCTCTAGCTCGAAAGCTTCTTCCATCACCGTCGCTGTTTTCTTCAAATGAGGTTAGCAAATCTCTGGTTTTTGCCGTTTGGCATGAAATTTGATTGGGATGAAAAGGGAAATGAATCGGTAAAACCCTGTTATGCGAAGTCAGTAGCACCTGGAAAAGAAATGCACTGTGCTGCAACATAAACATCTGCAAACACAATTTGAAGTGCAGCGTTACAGTCAAAATTTGTTGATACCATCACAAAAATATAAAGGACACAGAAATAGGTATACAGAGAAGAAGCAGAAACATATACTTTTGAGAAAAAGTACGGGGAAAGCTCCTACAAAACCCTTCTCCGCCCTAGTGCAAATGCTCCCTTTTCCTTTGCCCAAAGGTCCTTCCAGTTTACAAATGCTTTGTTTTAAAGATCTAGCGGTGCTTTGGTTAAAAAATGAATAATGTAGACATTAGTAATGTACTGTGGAGATTATTTTTTATCAAGTTCATTAATTTTCATTTAATTTTATATTTGGTTTAAAACTTTATAAAAATATTTTTTAATTATATCTTTAAATTATTATGAAGTTTTTTATTTCATTTAATTTGGTCAAAATAAATTTTATTTTATAGTAGCTTTTAACCGGCTAAAAGAACAATAATTTTATCTTTATGTTTACTATTTTCTTACTTGGATTATTTGAGGATAAATGATTGTGATCTTAATAAATTGTTCACTCATAAAAAGTCAATTTTTAATTTAATAGAGATAAACCATCTACTTTTAAAATTGAAAAGATAGTAAATATTTGTAAAAATAAACAAACCATCTATAATAACATATAAAAAGTTGCAAGTTGTAGTTTTAATATGAGGTTTATATCTTTAAAGGTCACTCAACTATGAGAATTTTGTATAACATAGTCATCGCACTTTGTTTTGTATCAATAAAACCACTTAATTAGACTTTTGTATCAACAAAATTACTTAACTAAATTAATTATTAAAAAAATTGACATGGTAAATTTATAAATTTTTTATATTATACAAATATGAACCCGCAAATAAATAAATTTTATAAGTTAATTTATTTAAATAAATTTACTAGTACAAAATTATAAATATAAAATATAAAATCAAGAAAATAAAAAAATATAAAAGAATTTGAGTGATATTTTTGTCTTTATATCTCTAATCTCATAGTAGTAAATAAAAGGTATTAGATAATACCATCAAATGGAAGCTATTAGTTAATACCATGTAGGGTGTATTAACTGATACATGGATTAATTATACACAAACATAAAATCCTACCAAACATAGTATTAGATGATATCACAAATAATGCATGGATTATTTTGTCTAATACCTCCAACCAAATGGCCGATTTAGTGGTATAGTTTACTGAAACAACCCCAAAAAGTGTTCGAAAATGTGTCTCGGAAGTGCCCAGAATTGTAATTTTCATATATCTCAAAATTCGTGTGTGATATCGAAAATCCGACTTCATATTCTTGTTAAGGGGTCAAATTGAGTGGGGAATGGGTCTAACCCCGATTTAAGAGCAACCATAGCAAAATTTGACAAGCTAAAAATGCGATTTCCAGTGACGATCTGCGCCCCTGGGCGACGCATCAAGGGCACGCTAGTGTGTAACTTTTTACACTGTTTTTCTATCTAGGTCCAAGATTTTTGAGTCCTGGGCCTAAGTGTTTCCATGCGTGAAAATACTTATACTTAGCCTTATCTCACCCTCATATCATTCAAGACATTCTCAAATACTCTTTCAACCACTTAGACAATATTTCATCTCCAAACTTCAAGTCCCAAAACTCATCCGAATCTCATTCAAGCTTCAAGTCTCCATCTTCAATCTTCTTCAAGAATTCTACAAAGTCAAGGTATGTGGGTTTCTTTCATGGTTGCTTTCACCCATGATACCCAAGCTTTCTTTTACCTAAAATTGTATGATTTAAAGTTGATTTACTCATGGGTCTTACTTATTATGAATTTCACTGCACACTATGTTGGGGTTTTATGAAATTATGATTGTTTTAGCGTATTTTGAGCTATCAATCTAAAATCTATTGTGAGAATTGATGAAGGGTTTTGATGTATATTGTTTGAGGGTGTTACCAAGTATCTATTGATAGTTTTACATTGAATTTTCTAGCATGAATCCACTTTTGAATCACATGGTTTTACACTAGCATTACACACCCGCTAAGTAATTGATAAAATATCCGATTGATGTATTTTGAGGAATTGAAGATCTAATGCATATCTTATGAGTTGAATGACTTTATGATGATGAAAGGAATGTATGTATATGAAATTATCTCTATAGTATTTGGAATTGACCAAGCCTCACTCGGGGGGTTGTAGGCCCAGGTAACATTATTGAGGGGTTTGTACCTCGATCGTCACGCTCGGGAAGTGGTAGGTCCATGCAACCATGTATAAGTGTTTGTACCTTGATAACCTTGTTGGAGGTTTGTACCTCATCAACCTTGTTGAGGGGTTTGTACCTCATCAATCATGTTGAGGGGTTTGTACCTCATCAACCGATTGAGGGGTTCGTACCTCATTCACCTCTCCAAGGAGGTGGTAGGCCTTGGATATTCATTAATAATGGTCACTCCTTACACATATATTATGCTCTTTATAAGCATGGTTTACTACAAGCATCTTTCATGCATGCCATATTGTTATATGCTACTCATTGCCCATGCTTATTCATTTCGATTATGTTACTTATCTCTTGTCGTATTGCATCCTACATACTTAGTACATTCAAATGTACTAATACATACTCTATGCCTACATGATGTTATCATGTAGGAACCGGAGTTCCTCTTGAGCAACCTCCTCCACGTGGCTAGTACAATTTCTCCTAAGCTTGTTGGTGAGTCCTCCATTCCAGGGACGATGTTTATGATCTCATGCTATATTCTGAGACCATTTTCTTTTATGTATATATTGACTATAAGGGTGAGTTTGGTTACTTGTCTTGGTCCCCCACTAAGTTCTATGGATAGAGATGTTGTTGGACATGTTATGTATCTATGTTATGAGCCTTGACTCTCCTGTTCTTGATGTTTGTGTTATGAAGCTTTCCCTTTGTCCCTTTTGCCCTTATTTCTAATCTATTATGTCATTTACTTGCTTCCTTGACCAATGATGTGTAATGATACGTTATGAAGCTTGTTTGGGGTCCTTTTAGGTTCCCCATGCGTCGTGTCACGCCTAGGCCCTAGGCTTGGGTAGTGACAAACTTAGTATTAGAGCACTAAGTTGTTAATGGTCCTCGGCATCCAACACACCACGTCGATTAGAGTCTTGTTCATGGTTGTGTTGTGTACCATAACTATGAGTAAGAGGCTATGAGACATTTTAGGAAATGTTTCCCTTCTTCTTACTCTATGTCGTGCTATAGAAGTTAAAGGTAAGTCTTTCCCCCAACGACTGTTTTTGCTATGCTAGACCATGCCTAACACAAAAGGAAGAAGAGCCCGCACATCGAGGAACAACAAGCTCATGGTGAGCTATGTGATGCTCTCACTTTGCTTGCATGAGTTATGGATAATCAAGCCAACCAATGGGCCCAAGCCACTCATTCTCCTACATCGGCATCTCGGGTGAGAGACTTCATAAAGATAAATCCCCCGAAATTCTATGGGTCAAAGGTGAATGAGGACCCTCAAGAGTTCATTGATGAGGTTTACAAGATTTTGGCCATCATGGGTGTGAGGTCGGAGGATAAGGCAGAGTTGGAGGCCTACCAACTCAAATGGGTAGCACAAATATTATATAATCAATGGAAGGAGGAAAAGGGGGTCAACAATGTGGTACTCTGGGAGGAGTTCAAGATGACTTTCCTCAATCAGTTTCTCCCTCTTGAGCTAGGGAAGCCAAATTGGTGGAATTTATGAATTTGAGACAAAGGTCTATGAGTGTGAGGGAGTATGCCCTCAAGTTCAACCAACTTTCAAAGTATGCCCCACACTTGGTTACCGGCTCAAGGTCTAGGATATGTAAATTTGTGATGGGTGTTTCCAATTTGGTAATTCAAGAATGTCGGTCTGCTATGTTGATTAGTGACATAGACTTGTCCCATTTGATGACCTATGTCGAACAAATGGAGGAGGAAAAGTTGAGGAAGAGGAGGAGTCATGAGGCTAAAAGGGCCAGTTTTGATGGTAAATTCCAAAGTCGAAAGGGTGGCAGGTTCCATCAAGTCCAAAGGTCTTCTCATGCATTTTTCATAGGAGGGTTGCCAGTGATTTTCTAAGGGCCCAAGGTGTTGGGGGTATGACTCCTAATGGAGGGTGTCCGAAATGTGGTAAGGGTCATAGTGGCCCTTGCTTGAGGGATACTAATGCTTTTTATGGTTGTGGGGAAGTTGGGCATAAGGTGTTGGATTGACCTCAAACTCGCAACAAGGGTAAGGAGGTTCGTCCACAAGGTGCTAATGTGGTCTCTTTGGGGTGAGATGGTCAACAAGGTAGTTCCCCAAGGCACAATCGATTTTATGCTTTGCATGGGAGGGAAGGAATAATGAGGTGCTCGATATAGTCACCGATATGTTGAAAATCTTTGATTTTGATATGTATGCATTGATTGATCCAGGTGCCACTCTTTCTTTTGTTACCCCCTTTGTTGCCAAAAAGTTCCATGTTGAGCCCAAATTTTGTGTGAGTCATATAAGGCGTCTACTCCTATTGGTGCATCTATTGTTGCTAGAAAGGTCTATAGATATTGTCCCATTTGCATCTTGCATAAAATATTGCCTTGTTATCTTATTGAGTTGGATATGGTTGATTTTGATGTCATTCTTAGGATGAATTGGTTGCATGCCTACTATGCCTCTATTGATTGTAGAACCCCTAGGGCCAAATTCCAATTCCCAAATGAACCCGTCCTTGAGTGGGAGACTCATGATGTGGTCAAGTGTAGGTTCATCTCTTGCATTAAAGCCCGTAAGTTGATCTCTAAGGGGTGTCTTCATCATCTTGTGAGCGTTAGGGATGTGGAGTCCAAAGTCTTTCCCATAGAGTCAGTTCCAGTGGTAAATGAGTTTCTTGATCTCTTTCCAAATGACCTTCCCGGTGTCCCTCTCCACAGGAAAATAGATTTTGGTATAGACCTCTTCCCCAACACTCAAGCTATTTCTATTCCCCCTTACCATATGGCCCCGATGGAGTTAAAGGAGTTGAAGGAGCGATTGAGGGATTTGTTGGAGAAGGGTTTCATTAGGCCTGGCCAATCACCTTGGGGTGCAATGGTGTTGTTTGTGAAGAAGAAGGATGGGTCTCTTAGAATGTGTATTGACTACCGACAACTTAATAGGGTCACCATAAAAAATATGTATCTTTTTCCAAGCATTGATGATTTGTTTGACCAATTGCAAGGGGCTAGCCACTTATCTAAGATTGATCTTCGGTCCGAGTATCATCAAGTGAAGATGCGGGAGTGTGATATTCCCAAAACGGCCTTCCGAACTAGGTATAGGCATTATGAGTTTGTTGTGATATTTTTGGGGTTGACCAATGCACCGTTATCTTTATGGATCTTATGAATAGGGCCTTCAAACCCTACCTCGATTCATTTGTTGTGGTCTTCATTGATGATATGTTGATCTATTCTCATAGTGAGGAGGAGCATATGGCTCATTTGAGGCTAGTGTTGCAAAGATTGAGGGAAGAGAAGTTGTATGCTAAGTATGAAAAATGTGAATTTTTATTAAAAGAGGTTGTCTTCCTAGGTCATGTAGTGTCAGGGGATGGTATTAAGGTGGATCCTATAAAGATGGATGTGATTAGAAATTGGCCCAGACTATTGACCCCGTCGGATATTAGGAGCTTCTTGGGCTTAACGGGTTAATATTGGGGGTTTGTGAATGCGTTCTCTTCTATTGCTTCTCCCATGACTAAATTGATCCAAAAGAAGGCTAAGTTTGTGTGGACCAATGAGTGTGAAAAGAGCTTCCAAACCTTGAAGGATAAGCTTGTGTCTGTTCCTATTTTGTCACTACCTGAAGGGATAGAGGGTTTTTTTTGTATTGTGATGCTTCTAGAGTTGGTTTGGGCTGTGTTCTAATGAAAAATTATAAGGTCATAGCCTATGCTTCTAGGCAACTCAAAGTGCATGAAAAGAACTATCCTACCCATGATCTTGAACTAGTTGCTGTGGTATTTGCTTTAAAGATATGGCGTCATTATTTGTATGGGGTGCATATTGATATGTTCACCGATCATAAGACCCTCCAATATGTCTTCACTCAAAAAGATCTCAACTTGAGACAAAGAAGGTGGTTAGAACTTCTTAAGGATTATGATATGAGTGTACACTATCATCCCAATAAGGCTAATATGGTGGCGGATGCTTTGCATATGGTGTCGATGGGTAGCCTAGCTCATATTGATGATGGTGGCAAAGAGGTGGCTAGGGAGGTCCATCGATTGGATAGATTAGGGGTTAGGTTAAAAGAAGTTGATAATGGAGGTGTTGTTGTTGATGATGGTTCTAAATCTTCATCGGTTGAGGAGGTGAAAGCTAAGCAATATCTTGACCCCGCATTGTTGGAATTGAAGGTATTGGTTAAAGAAGGTAAGATGTAGGTTTTCTCCCAAGTGGGAGATGGTGTCCTTAGATACCAAGGTAGGTTTTGTGTATCTTGTGTTGATGGCTTAAGAGAAAGGATCCTTGATGAGGCTCATGGTTCTTCCTATTCTATTCACCACGGTTCTGCTAAGATGTATAAAGATTTGAGCGAGGTGTATTGGTGGGGAGGCATGAAGAGGGATATTGCCAAATTTGTTTTTGGTTGTCCTAGTTGCCAACGAGTCAAAGTCAAAGACCAAAGGCCGGGTGGCTTAACTCAAGATATAGAGATTCCTACTTGGAAGTGGGAAGAGATTAATATGGATTTTGTAGTTGGGTTACCCAAGACTAGAAAAGGTTTTAATTCCATTTGGATTGTGGGTGATAGGATGACAGGATGACAAAATTGGTTCACTTTCTACCGGTTAAGACTGTATGGGGTTAAAGATTATGCTAAATTGTACATTCACGAGTTGGTGAGATTGCATGGAGTGCCATTGTCTATTATACGGGTCGTGGAGCTCAATTCACTTCACACTTTTGGAGGTCCTTCCAAAGGGGTCTTGGAACAAGAGTTAAACTTAGTACGGCCTTCCACCCTCAAACGGATGGCCAAGCCGAAAGGACTATCCAAACTCTTGAGGACATGCTTAAGGCTTGTGTCAGCTTAATGGTAGTTAGGATGATCATCTTCCCATTGATTGAGTTTTCCTATAACAATAGTTGTTATTCTAGCATTGGTATGACTCCTTTTGAAGCTCTCTATAGTAGACATTGTAAATGACTGGTTGGGTGGTTTGAGGTTGGTAAGGTGGCTTTGTTGGGACCAGATCTGGTTATGGAGGCTCTTGAGAAGGTTAAGATGATTAGAGAAAGGTTGAAGACGGCCCAAAGTCGCCAAAGTCCTGTGCCGATGTGAGGCGAAGGTAATCTTGAATTCAAAGTTGGTGATTGAGTTTATGTAAAGGTCTCACCCATGAAAGCCGTGGTACGTTTTGTTAAGAATGGTAAGCTAAGCCCTAGATATGTGGGTCCTTATAGGGTGATTAGAAGGATTGGTAAGGTGGCCTATGAGTTGGAATTGCCTAGTGAAATGTAATTTGTTCATTCGGTCTTCCATGTGTCCATGTTGAAGAAGTGTGTGGGTGATCCTCATGCTATTGTACCTCTTGATGTTGTGGGTATAGTTGAAGATAACTTGACATATGAAGAAGTTCCAATAGAGATCTTGGATAGACAAGTGTGGAACAAGTATGTTGCTTTCGTTAAGGTCCTTTGGAGGAATCAACAAGACGAAATTGCTACATGGGAGGCTGAAGCAGACATGCAAAAATGATATCCTTATCTCTTGCATCCTACTCAAGCCTAAGGTACTAGTTCTAAGTCTTCTATGTGATTTCATATCTCGTATTCTAGCCCCTAAGTCATTTGCATGCATTCATTTTTATATTGACCAAGTTCATGATGATTTTACACTTATGATGAGATTTTGAAACTGGTGTTTTAAGTGTATTGTTGCATTCTTATTGGGGCTGATCTCTTCATGATTACTTTTCTCATGTATATTTCTTTGACATCGGGAACAAATGTTCCCAAGGGGGAGATATTGAAACGACCCTAAAAAGTGCCCAAAAATGTGCCTCGGAAGTGCCCAAAATCGTAATTTCCATATATCTCAAAATTGGTGTGCGATATAAAAAATTCCACTTCATATTCTTGTTCAGGGGATAAAAGTTAATTGGGGAGTGGGTCTAACCCCGATTTAAGAGCAATCGTAGCAAAATTTGAAAATCACAAAAATGCGATTTTCAGTGACGATCTGTGCCCCTGGCGCGATGCAGCAAGGGCGCCCTGTTGTGTATTTTTTACACTATTTTTCTTTCTCGGTCTAAGACTTCTGGGTCTTGGGTCTAAGTGTTCCCATGCATGAAAATACCTATTACCCTTATTTCACCCTCATATCTTTCAAAGATATTCCCAAATACTCTCTCAAACACTTAGACAATATTTCATCTCCAAATTTCAAGTCCCAAAACTCATCCGGATATTAAGGTTCTCATTCAAGCTTCAAGTCTCCATCTCCAATCTTCTTCAAGGATTCTCCAAAGTCAAGGTATGTGGGTTTCTTTCACGGTTCCTTTCACCCATGATACCCAAGCTTTTTTTTAACCTAAAATTGCATGATTTAAAGTTGATTTACTCTTGGGTCTTATTAATTGTGAATTTCACAGCATACTATGTTGGGATTTTATGAAATTATGATTGTTTTAGCATGTTTTGAACCATGAATCTAAAATCTATTGTTAGAGTTGATGAAGGATTTTGATGTATATTGTTTGAGGGTGTTACCACGTATCTATTGATGGTTTTACATTGAATTTTATAGCATGAATCCACTCTTGAATTGCATGGTTTTATACATTAGCACTACACACCCGCCACGTGTTTGATAAAATATCCGGTTGATGTATTTTGAGGAATTAAAGGTCTAATGCATTTCTTATGAGTTGAATGACTTTATGATGATGAAAGGAATGTATATATATGGTATTATCTCTATAGTGTTGGGAATTGACTAAGCCTCACTTGGGGGATTGTAGGCCCGGATAACCTTGTTGAGGGGTTTGTACCTTGATCGTCTCGCTCGGAGATGGTTGGCTCATACAACCATGTCGAGGGATTTGTACGTTGATAACCTTGTTGAGGGGTTTGTACCTCATCAACCTTGTTGAGGGGTTTGTACCTCATCAACCATATTGAGGGGTTTGTACCTCATTAGCCGATTGAGGGGTTCGTACATTATTCACCTCTCCAAGGGGGTGGTAGGCCTTGGATATTCACAAATAGTGGTCACTCCTTACACATGTATTATGTTCCTTATAAGCATGGTTACAGGCATCTTTCATGCAAGCCATATTTTTATATGTTACTCATTGCCTATGCTTATGTATTTCGATTATGTTACTTATCTCTTGTTGCATTGCAACCTATTACTTAGTACATTCAAACAGACGAACGCATACTCTATGCTGCCATGATGTCACCATATAAGAACCGAAGTCCATTATGAGTAACCTCTTCCACGTGGCTAATATGATTTCTCCCAAGCTTGTTGGTGAGTCCTCCATTCCGGGGACGATGTTTATGATCTCATGGTATGTTCTAAGACTATCTTTCTTTTATGTATATATTGACTATGAGGGTGAGCCTAGTTGCTTGTCTTGGCCCCCGCTAAGTTCTATGGATAGTGGTGTTGTTAGATATGTTACGTATCTATATTATAAGTCTTGTGTCACGGGTTTAGAACTTCTGCTAAGACAGGCAGGACATGTCAGTTGACTCTCCTATTCTTGATATTCATGTTATAAAGCTTTCCCTTAGTCCGTTTTGCCCTTATTTCTAAGCTATTATGTCATTTACTTGCTTTCACAATCAATGATGTGTAATGATATGTTAAGAGATTTGTTTGGGGTCCCTTTTGGTTCCTCATATGCCGTATCACGTCTAGGTCCTAGGTTTGGGTTGTGACATATATA
>JAABOM020000002.1:10402940-10413488 GCA_011800125.2 Solanum clarkiae
ACATACCCGTCTAAACCATCAGGCAGAGTCAGAACTGGAGCTGTGGTCAATTTTTCCTTTAGTGTCTGAAAGCTGCGTTCACAGGCATCGGACCATTGGAACTTCGCCCCTTTTTATGTCAGCTTTATTAATGGTGCTGCAATTGAAGCAAAGTTCTCTACAAATCTCCTGTAATAACCAGCTAACCCAAGAAAACTATGTACCTCCGTCGGCGTTGTGGGCCTAGGCCAATTCTTCACGGCCTCAATTTTTTGAGAATCCACTCAGACACCGTCAGCTTCTATAACATGGCCCAAGAATGCCACCGAGGACGATGGTGGTATCAGAGTTGATCCTTTGCTAGTATGGTGGTGGGGCAAACCTCAGCGAAGACGCTGAGTCCCTACGGGGGTGAGTGCTTGGCCTCATTCGCCTCGGCTCACTTAGGCAAATCCCACATCGGCAGAAGAGGGGAAGTTCCTGGGCTATATTAGTAGAGGCTTGGATCTAACTTGTGAGGCGCCTTTTGGGGTAACCCAAGGGGACAAATCCGTGCAGGTACGCGTGGCACTGTCGCCACGGTGTCCAAAGCGGACAATACTTCACAATGTTGGGCCAGGTCGTTACAAATACCGTGCTAGGAAAATTGCCCAACTGGTGGGAGGATTGACTTTTCTTATTTATGTCATCTCTGATCGATTCCTGATCAAGGTTTCATTGATATTTTAGAAACCTACTAGGGTAGTTATCAAATTTTTACACTTTGAGTTGACTTCAACTATTGCGGAAATTGGAGTTTCACTGATTTGAGTTACTATGAAGGAAGCATGATTATACCTCACAAATAACACCAAATGTGTTTTAAGAATTCTCAGAACTGAAGTACAACCCAAGATTAAATTGCTTGAACTTTAACTGAATTTCTTTAGATTTTCTATACTCTCGCTTTGGTATTCACTGAGATTATTATAACTGTCTGGGTGACCAAAACGAGAGTATAGAAAATCTAAAGAAATCCAGTTGAAGTTCAAGCAAGTTAATCTTGGGTTGTACTTTAGTCCCTAGGATCTTAAAAACTTATTTGGTGTTTGTTTGTGAGGTATAATCATGCTTTCTCTATAGTAGCTCAGATCAGTGAAACGTCTAATTTCCTCAATGGTTGGAGTCAATTTAAGTGTGAAAATTTAAAAACTGCCCTAGTATGACTTTTTGAAAATATCAAAAGGTTCATGTTGGATTCTTTAAAAATAGTTTATCTTCAGAGAATTCGATACAGGCGTAGCATTGACAGTGAAGAGTCTACGCAACTTAGGTAATCTGAGACAGGTCACAAGCCAATGGACATGATCCCAACTTCTTTTAAGTTTGAAAATTACGTCGGATCAATGTTAGGAGCCTTCGAAGTTTAATGAAAACTTTCTCAAACTATACTACCTCCATCCCATATTAAATGACATCTTGCTATAAATATTTATCCCATATTATATGGGGACTTACTAAATTTTTTTCATTTACCTCCATCATTACTTTGTGTCTTAATGATTTTTTCTAACTTAATTTAATATACATTGATATTGATATAAATAAAGGTAAAATGATAAAGTTCACTAGTAAATTAATAATTTTTTAATAATCGTGTAAAATGAAAAGTCTCCATATAATATGGGACAGAGGGAGTATAAATTTTGACAAATATTTTGAATATATAAATTTTCATTAAATTAACATGAAAAAATTATAACTTGTAGTAGTGTTTTCGTATAACTTTTTAGTATCTAAATTCCATGGTAAAATATTTCTTTTACTTTGCTCAATAGTGGATTTGATTTTGAAAAATCTTGTTAAAGGTCGTGTGTTGAAACCCAATTTTTACCCTCCACGGTGTCAACTTAGTCATCAAATATTATTTATATTTTTAGCAATTTTCGGACAATTATTTTCAAAAAAAATTAAAAAAATAATAATTAAGCGGGCGCGTGAGGGCCACGCACCCGATATATTTCCTTCACCCTTCCTCTTCTCCTTCATTTTCCCCATTTTCCCCTTTCCCATAAACCCTAGCCGCCCCATTCCCCTTTCCCTCATCAATGCTCCCCGACAACCCCGCATGCCCCAGCAATCTTCAATGCTCTTCTCCCCTTCCCCGTGACCTCGCCCACTCCACTTCTCCACATTCCCATTGCCCCTTCCCCTTTCCCCAAAACCCTTTCCCCTCCCCGTGTCGTCCCTATTTCCCAGAATCGATTCCCCTTTCCCCAAACTTTTTCCTCTTCCCCGCAAAACCCCTTACGCGTACCTCTCTTTTCCCCAATTGATCCATTGCATTAATGGGAAGAGGGCTATTTGAAGCTGCTCTTCTCGATTTCAAATGGAGGATGAACAGAGAGTGATGGTCGCAGTGAACCCCGAAAAAGCCATCTAAATCCCGGCAGTCATCATCGAGAATCCCTTAAAATCTGAGCAAGTTTCAATTGCTAAGGAGGCGATCGGAAAATTCAAAGTGATTCCTAGCAAAAATCACTCTACTTCATCATAGTCGTTCTTGTTTCAAAAACTTCGAATCAATTTTCGGAAGTTCGCCAAAGTTTTGGCCGAAACAGGGGAGCAAAAAGAAACACCCTAGTATAGGCGGAATTTTGAAATCCAATATTCAGTATTTTCCAGAAATAATCGAGCAAAAGATTTGAGTCACGTTTCGAATCGAAGTTTGTGGTATTGAGATTCGCCGTTAAGCTCGTCGTCGTCCCAGTATCACTGCCTCGAAAAAGGTAACGCCTTTGTTTCGCTTATCTCATTTTTGTTTAAATGTCATATGTTGTGGTGCTTCCGATTGTTACTAGCTGTTTCTGGTTTCATGTTTAAAATCGATATGTTTTTGTTCATTATGCTCAGTTAAAGTATGATTAGCGTTCTTCTCATTTGCTGTCAAATGGTCGAGAATCTGGTTGAAATTGGAGGAATATTATTTCTAAAAGACACTGCTGAAAATATGTTGTTCTGAAATGCTCTGTTATTCTGAGTCTGTACTGAGGTTCTCGTTGTCAATTGTGGTTAACTGACTCTAAATCTTGTCAAGACTAGTATTACATTGGCTGAGGATGTTGCTGTCAATGTTGTGGTCATGGTTGATCTGTTAAGAATTAAAATTAATGTCGAAATGGTTTTGTTTCTCAACTGCGTGCTATGATGTTCAATCTCTATTTTCTGTGGCTATTTAGACATATGTTGTAACATTCTCATTCCACTCATCTTGGCTTCGTCTTAAGTCTCTTATCTGTGTGAATATGAGAAGATCTGGAAGCTATCAAATTTTCATGTCGGTATTGCTATGTTGATTTAGCATATTACGCTTTTGTGCAATGTCATATGTACTAGTTTGTCTGAAATTGGCGATCATGCTCCTACTACTTTCAAGTATATGCACTGAGTTTCCCTTTAATGATGATTTTGGTATGTCTTCTTCTCCTTCTTATGGAGAAAGTTAAGCTTTGTGAGCTTCAAATGTTTATTCTAACCTCGCATTAAACTAGAATCAATTTGAGATGTCAGCAGTAAAGATCAATGTAAAGTGACCTTTGCTTTTCAAGAGCATGCAGTGAGTTTGTCTTGTTTTGTTTTACTGATGTCCTAAATGTTGTCAGTTCCTAGGAATATAATTTGCCTATATGCTAGCAAGGGTTTTGAGTGATGCTTTGGTTTGGTTCTCCTATAGAATCTGAATTTCTTTGGTCAAATGTGTGGTGTCTTTGTCCAGTTAAACATATTTCAAGAAAAAATGAACAACCCATGCTTTCCTAAAGCCTAGACATGATCGGCGAATGGGGAATCTGAAGGAACCCCAAACAATCCTCATAGCATATCATTACACATCCTTGGTCGCGGAAGCAAGTAAAATGACAATAGGAGGTAAGCATATACAAGGGAAATTAGGACTAAGGGTAAATTTTTCGTATCATGAACATCAAGAAACAAGAGAGTCAAGGCTCATAGCATAGATACATAATATGTCCAACAATACCTCTACTAGATAGATAAGAGTAGGGGCCAATACAAGCAACCGGGATAACACTCATAGTCAATATATATATATAAAAGACAGATAGTCTTCGAGCATAGCATGAGATCATAAGCATCATCCCCGAAATGGCGGACTTACCAACAAGCTTGAGTGGAAGTGCACTAGCCACGTGGATAAGGATGCTTAAGCGGGGTTAAGGTTCCTACATGGTGATATCACGTAGGCATATAATATGCCTTAGTACGTTGAAATGTAGTAAGTATGTAGGATGCAATGTAATAAGAGATAAGTTTATAATCAAAATACATAAGCATAGGCAATGATAGTATATAGCAATATGACATGTATGAATGATGCTTGAAGTAAAATCATTCTTATATAGAACATAATATGAGTGTACGGAGTGAACATTATAGTGCAATCCAAGGCCTACCGCCTCCTTAGAGAGGCGCATAAGGTACAAACCCCTTCATAAGGTTGATGGAGTACAAACCCCCCAACAAGGTTGATGGAGTATAAACCCCCCAACAAGGTTAATGGGTACAAACCCCTAACAAGGTTACCCGGGCCTACAACCCCCCAAGCTATGTGATCGAGGTACAAACCCCTCAACAAGATTACCCGGGCCTACAACCCCCTGAGTTAGGCCTGGTCATCCCCAACACTATAGAGATAATATTATATATATACACTCCTTTCATCATCATACACATATATTCCTTTTCATCATCATTCTGTCATCATTTCATCATTATATAGTCATTCAACTCATATGACATGCATTTGACCTTCAAATTCTTAAGAAACCATAACTGGACTTTTTATCAAATACTTAGAGAGTATGTAGTGCCAGTGTAAAATCATACCATTAAAGAGTATTATCATGCTAGAAAGACCAATGTAAAACCATCAATAGATACTTGGTAACACCCTCAAGCAATATATATCAAAATCGTTCATCAAATCTCACATTAGATCTTAGATTCATAGTTCAAAACATGCTAAAACAATCATAATTTCATAAATCCCAACATAGTATGCAATGAATTTCACAATAAGTAAGACCCATTTATAAATCAACTTTAAATCATGCAATTTTTGGTAAAAGAGAGCTTGGGCATCATTAGTGAAAGGAACCCATGAAAAAAATCCACATACCTTATCTTTGGAGATGAATTTGCTGAAGATTGGATATGGAGACTTGAAGCTTGAATGGGAACCTTGAGATCCGAATGAGTTTTTAGACTTGAATTTAGGAGATGAAATATTGAATAAGTATTTGAATGAGTATTAGGGAATGTTTTGAAAGATATGAGGGTGAAACAAGGCTAATTATAGGTATTTTCATGCATAGGGAGGCTTAGGACCAAGACTCAAAAACCTTAGATTGGAATAAAATAACTAGGTAGAAAATACACTGAGGCACGTCGCGGTGTTAACATTACAAAGTAAGAATTGGAAAAGTAAAGTTCCTTTCAAAAATTTCAATGTCTAGGCTGACATATATTCTTTATAGATATTTTTCAGAGAGCTAGAAAGTAAATAAAATTACAAACCAAATGAAGAATTTACAATAAAAACTGAAAAGTCTTAAGAGACCCATAAAACAGTTGAACATAATTGATTTCCTTGGTATCACATTAAAGATTGAGAAAGCATGAGTGGAATTGAATGTTGTCTATCAAGGCTAGAATATATAGAAAGATATCCTATTATTTTTTTTGTTAGGATTTGAATCTAAGATCTCATAGTGCTCAACTAAGGTGAACCCTTGGATGCTTTTACAATAAGATAGGAGTAGTTCAACATACAAATAGTATAAATTATCAGACATTTAAAATAGTAAGTAATTTAAGGACTTACCATAGGTTGGAAAGTCATTTATGGTCCACAAAACAGTTGCATGCATCTTGAAGTTCTTCCCAGTTGATGCACCAAATGTCTCTACACCATCACTCCATAACTCTTTCAACTCATCAATCAAAGGACGTAAATAAATATCAATATCCTTTCCCGGTGCTTGAGGACAAGGAATAAGAAATGACATTATCATAAATGGGTCCTTAAAACATTTTCAAGGAGGAAGATTATAAGGAGGTAGAATGACATGCCACATACCACATGATGTACTCATGTTACCAAATTGGTTAAAACCGTCTGTTGCAAGACCAAGTCTGATATTACGAGGTTCATCTGCAAACCACTGGTGGTTCTTATCAAACTCTTTCCATGCTTCAAAATTTTCTAGATGCCTTAACACATTTTTCTCATCGAGATGTTTTTCTTTATGCCACCTCATGTCTACACTTGTTTTACTAGACATAAATAACCTCTGAAGTCTCAACTTCAACGGAAGATATCGCAAGACTTTGTGAGGATTTTTTTGTTCTTTCCATTGTTAGTTTTCAACCTTGAAGTACCACAATATGGACAATCTTGTTTATCTTTGTGTTCAGTCCAATATAACACACAATTATTTTTGCAAGCGTGAATCGATATCCTAATCCCAAACCTTGCAACATGTTTTTAGCATCGTAATATGACTTAGGAAGTGTCTCACCGGTAGGAAATGCCTCTTTTAGTAACTCTAGCACATATCAAATGATTTATTACTCCATTGATTGTAGACTTTCAAGTGTAGCAACTTCACAAGAAATGAAAGCTTTGAGAATTTCTTACATCCCGGGTATAATTCACGCTCAGCTTCTTCTAGCAATTTGTCAAACTTTTTAGCTTCCTTCTTACTCATATTACCGCACAAAGTATTATCAGTTGTTGTTTCCTCTTAAAAATTGGCAAATGATCTTCTACTGACCTCTTCTAACGTAGTCTAAATTCCATTATCATTGTCAAGCTCTTCATTTTCATCTTCATTGTTAATCACTTCATTGTTATATCTCATTTGTAATTGTTCTCCATGGAATATCCATTGAACTTAACTTTTCATAATTCTCTTGATCAAAAAGTGGTCATACACAATTTCTTGTGTTTAAAAATATACATTTAAACAATCTTGACATGGACATCAAACTTTAGAATTTCGATCAAAGTGAGACCGAATAAGTTGCATAAAAGAGTGGACACCCTCAACATATCTTTTAGAGAACTTTTCTTCCTGCATCTACATTTTAGCCATGATCAACTGCAAAACATAACACTTATAAATATAAATATTATAGAAGAAACACATGCAAGTGTCTTTCAAATAAAATATGTACAAAATAACAACAACAATATACCCAGTAAAATCTCACAAGTGGGGTCTGGGGAGGGTAAGATGTACGCAAACCTTACCATTACCTCATAGAGATAGAAAGACTATTTTCGAAAGACCCTCAACTCAAATATATCAGCCTTAAAAGCAGAAAATTCTAGATACAAGAATGACTATAGTGGAACGCAATTGGAAACTCATAAATACAATACAAATAGCAAAATGAATGATGGTCAATAACAATACAATATATAATAACACATACCTCCATTTTTATTATTTTTGTTTTTCGTGTTCAGATTCAAACTAGTGACTTGTGATCCTTAGTCATTTCAGTTACTCTCGCATCGTTCCCTGTGGGATCGACCCCAACTTTTTAGTTAAGTTATATATTGCTAACAACCATTGTATTTCGTACTAGTTTTGGCGTACATTTGAGCACTATCACGTTCAAAGGTTAACCATTAAATGTCAAAGGAAAGAGGCCCAATTTTGCCTAGGTTAAAGTCAACAAAAAATAGGCTTCCAGATGAAAGAATTTTGTCCTAACTAGATCAAGAAGAGTCCAAGAATCAGCCACAATAAAAGATTATTTTCTTGCAAAATTTTTGAGAAAAGACTAGTCAATTTTTTCAAGATTGTCAAAATTCTTTTCCTAGTTACATTTTATCTTGTTTCATTATTATTTATTGGTTAATATTTTCCTTGATTTATGGACTTTCCAGTACTATTTAATGCTTTCTTAGAGCTACTTAATTTATTCCTAGTTAGGTTACTTTTTTTTTCTTTTCTAGTGTAAGATTTACTTTGTATGTTTCGTTCTAGGTTTTGGCTGCCTCTTTAGCTTGTTCCAAAGGGTCTTAGATGTCCTCCCTCGATTATTCTATATATAAAAGTCTTTTTTATTCATTAGAAATAATTAGATTGATATTAATAATAGTTTGAGAGTTTTGTTGAACCTTTGTTATTCCTGTTTTGAGAATTTATCTTTATCATTTACTTGTTTCATAGTGTAAGATAGAAGGTTATTTGCTCTTATGATATCTTTGATTCCTTTTTGGTATTCTTTAGAAGGTGGTTAGTTTATACATATTAATTATTATCTTTAGTTACTCATAAAGTGGTAAAGATCCGAATCTGTCCTTTTGATTCGTTTTCTAAAATAAATGTGTTAGATTTCATTCATAAATCTATACGTTGTTACTTATCTTTCCAGGGCCTAAAAATATCTAAAACTAACAAGAACTAGTTTAGCGGCTAAAAGAAAGAATACAAACAACGATAAAAAAGTGTAGTAGCTAAAAACTAGTAAACAAATGATGTGATAGATATCAAAAACTAGAATTACGAGAATGTGACTAGTACTACGACAAACACTAACAAGCAACGCAACACTCCTCTACCTACTAGTATCATGATGTGATCATAATAAATGTTCAACACATACTCTTAATCATTCTCCACCTTTGATAATGTTATTATCATCAAGAATAGGCTACAATGTACCTATTGATCCTCTATACTTTCAACAAACCCCTCAAACTCAAGGTAGTGAGGCAACTGGAGATTGCAAATCAAATTTGTAAAGTGTAGTAGAAAATAAGATTGACTGGGCTTGTAATGGAGGCTGACATAACCATGACCTATGTTGCTCAAACTATTCTTCAAAAGTGTCAGCGGGTGCCTGTCGGATTCGCCAAAAGTAGTGTATTTTCAGAGAATCCGACACGTGCGGCAATTGGTTGTTTTGACTATGGAAAAGACATTGATCATTTCACTGATGTATGAAAGCTTTTCATAATTCAAGTGATTAGGCAGTATGGCCTATGTCCAAGCGTGAAGGCAACTACCATGGGCTCATTCATGACCCGTGGTGTATTGTATGGCTCTTGAAGGAGGTCGTCCAATGTCTAGGCAATGCAACAGCTCAAGTCAAATAACCACGAGACCATTCAAGGTCAGTGGTGCAGTTCATGCTTAGTGTAGAGCTCCGTGAAGTGGCAAAATGTCCAGATTTGTTCAAGTTTTCCTAGTCCAACTAGGATTCATTTTTTCTTATTATTTTAGGCTTGGTTTTATTTATTATAAATAGGACTTTTTAGAGACATTAATCGTCACATTTTTGAGGATTGAAAATGTCACTGCCCTGGAAGGGTACCCTTGGCGTGGACGGCACTCGAAGACTATTACTAGCCCCCAAGCGAACCACTCGGCCTCATCGCATTTGATCAATCACATTCTAATAGTGAAAGAAATCAGTATATAAGAATACGTAAATAAAGGAAATGACAAATGATAAATAAGGACAAGGCCAAACATCTCATCCATGAACTAAGCAAGACTAGTATGAAAAAAAACTAGCCAATATGACATCCCATCATGACTCAATAATCTAGTCTATGGAGTCTCTAAAACATCTGAATAATCATGCCATTGGCAGACCCATGACTACCTCTAAGTAAAATAAAATGCGTCTAAAACTCAAAGCTAGAATAGAAATGTGATATCCTCCGAAAGTAGGAGAGGGATCACCAATCAGTTGAAAGCAAATAGGTTCTCAACGAGGCGTCTGTTAATGGTCGCTAGTACCTGTCTCTGCATCATGGAAAGATGTAGGCCTAAATGGACATCAGTACATGGAATGTACGAGCATATAAAATGGTCAAAAAGAAACATTTAAAGGAAGAATGACATCAACTCAAATAGCTCAACTCAAGAAGTAGGAAACTCAATTATCACGTCAAAAATCTAAAGTAAGAATGCAATTTACACAATGACTACTCATCCATCATCTATATATCATCCACACAGAGTACTACAAAGGCCTAATTGGGAGTTTCTCTAACCGACAACCATCACCTATGAGCCGGTGATGATACAACAAAGCGATGTCATTGCCACATCCATCCAATACCCTGTCGGGGGTATAGGACATCCTATCAGTGGATCCAAAATCAGTAACATCAATTCCTCATTTTGGGACAATAAGAAACATCAAATTTTATGGTTCAATCCTCTCCTACGCTAGCTATGCAGTTAGTGAGTTCGAGATGGACTTGTTCTATCACGCCCCACCCTAGGGTCGTGACCAGTGTCCGATAGGGACACCTAGACACAGGCTAACCTTAAATTCCCAATGAAACCGACCTGGAAACTTACCGAAATTTCGATAGAGTTTCCTCTGTTTTATTAACTAACCGCACCTGCAAAGAAAATCCAGCAACAACCCAGACAACAATGCAAATATATTTTCATTTATTCATATACATAAATGCGGGCCGACAAGGTCTCCGCTGCGGTCCTGCCGCCTAATAGTCATGTCATACATAGAGTAATG
>JAABOM020000002.1:10413588-10431014 GCA_011800125.2 Solanum clarkiae
TTGTCAGAGACTGAGGAAAGCTATTATAGTGATAGTGGCAAGTAATCAAACAACTTTTGTGGAAGGGAGATCTTATATTCACAATGTGTTAATTTGCCCTAAGTTGTTAAGACACTATAATAAGAAGATGACTCCAAGATGTCTAATGAAAATTGATTTGAGGAAAGCATATGATATGATCGATTGGGATTTTATAAAAGAAACACTAAAGGGTTACGGCTTTCCACAAACATTTGTACAATTGATAATGACTCGTGTTACTATCACAAGGTTCTCAGTCAAAGTAAATGAAGGAGGGTATAGATATTTTGAAGGCAAGAGAAGGCTTCGACAAGGAGATTTTATGTCACCCCTATTATTTGTATTAGTTATGGAGTATCTCATAAGAATCCTAGAAAAGATAAGTGAAGTCGGCTGATTTCAAGTACCATCCAATGTGTAAAGCAGTTAAGCTAACACATATAATATTTGTTGATGACTTAATGATGTTTTGTAAAGGTGATACAACTTCTATTCAAAGGGTAATGAAGGCGCTAAAACACTTCAATTTTGTGATTGTTCTGGAAGCAAATTTCTAAAAATTGAACATATTTCTAGTAGGAATGACTGAGGAAGTAAAAGAAGGAATTTTGGAAAGTATTGGGTTCTCAATGGGAGTACTACCTATTGATGACGCCCAAGCTACACCTCTTTTTTGAGGCTAAAGCAATCGTTGTCAAGATATATAACCTAACCAAGGTTAAGGTCGAATCTCACAAGGAATATGGTAGACTAGAAGAATTCAATTGCAATTCAGATTGATTAACAAACTTATTTCCCCAAAGGGGAGGGGGGTTTATAATAACTATTAAAAGTAATTCTAAGCTACGACAAGTGTTGAACCAATATGAAGAGGAACTAAGGTATTATGTTGTCCAAGATTTCCTAACTCAATATTATCAGATAATCTAATTTTTTTCTAGTATATAATATGCAGAACAGTAAGTTAAGTTCACCAAACTCTTTGGCCCAAGCGAGAGGAAAATTTCACTATGTGATTTGCTCTATCCCAGTAGTGTGATATTACTAACCCTTACCTATTGTCCCAATACAACCTCCCATTGGCCCAGTTTGGTTGATTAGACGAGAAACATCGATCGAATCCTATTAATTAATCTCTTTTTCTATTCATTACTACCTTGATCAAGTCAGTAATACTAGGCGGGTTCTCATGTTGGCCACCATTAGAAAGCATTCAATATGAAGAGAATTAATTAGTACATATATGAACACTTTTCAAGAATTACGAATTATCCTATTTTACCTTATTAGTTCTTCATGTTTCCCACAACCCTAGTTGTGGATTTAGCTACTCATGATCAGTGTAAATGCAAGACTTATGAATTTGAATAACATAATTGAGCATTCATACAAGAGAATTAAGCACAAGAAATCCAACTCTTCAATGAGAATCACAAGATTGAAATTAAAAGATAAAAATAAAGTTTTACAAGTGTTTCTCAAACTCCCTAATGTTTCTCTATTGTTCCCTCTTCATCCTCTCTGAAAAATGACCTAAAAAAACTATTTATAGCATTTAAAATACAAAATCAAAATAAATTAGGACAACTGGGTCGGCAGGCTCTATGAGGTGCTCTACGGGTCATATAATAATTTACGGCTTGTGATCGGGCTTTCGCGAACTATTGCTTCAATTTTGGAACTATCTTCTATGACACCACTCTGTGGCCCGTATAAGATTCTATGGCCTGTAGGGGGTTTCATCTGATGGAATTTCAGTAAGTCCCCACTTTCTGATCCTCATGGTATGATACCAAGTCTAAGGCTCACTACATGTTCGTAGACTCAACTTCAGAAATATTCCTTTCATTGGAATTCACATGAAACCCCCTTTACGGCTTGTAGAATACTCTACAGCTTGTAAAGGATCTCGTGGATCATCACTTTCAGCAGCTTTTGTATACTTTGCCCAAAAATAGTACCAACCCTGAAATCCTGGAAAATAAATATAAAAAGATATCAACCTAATAACATCACATTGAGAACAGATAAAATCTCAAGTTTTAAGCATCAAAAGTATTGTATTTTGACAGCACATCAACACGCATAACTTAAAATTATTGTTTGTCCTCAAGCGTCGGACTCAATCTCTATAAGCAGAACAGTAACACACAGACCTTAATCTAATAGCATACATCAACAAACTTAAGCACATATACCTACACCACTTTTAAAACATAATTAGATAGCTATCCAGCAAACCAACATAGATCGATGCATGCGACAATGCAACTATGACAAGCGAGGTAACCATCAATAAGCCACAATCACTAAATTAGTCTAATATTAACAGTGCAATGCAAGTGCCCCACAGAAAAAATCTCATATCTCACTTACAATGATGTTTAATTTATAATCTTGAGACTATGAAAAATCACTCATTCTCTTAAAAGATATTTATATATTATGTTCAATACCATATGTTTTCCCCTATATTCATGACTAAGACCTTTGACTAGTTGCATTAGGATCACTTTAGGACTTTATTGGCTTGTAAAGTAGACTCAGGAGACTTTGGTATGATGCTTTGGAAACATAGTGACTAAACACCCTCCTTGACACTGTGTTTTCCTACTTTTTTTCCCTACCAACACTGTTACTTTTCCTTCCATTCCCCTTTTTTCCTATTTTAAGCTTTTCTGGGTGCTTTATTACTATTTTCAACTTTTTGGCTTGTATTTTAACTTCATTTTTCTTTTTTAATTCATAGCTAAGGCTTCACTTTTTTTTTGCACCCAGTACATATTTTTTTCTTTTCCATGTGTCACTAACTTTCCCCCCTCATTTTGTGTTTTACCCTTACACCAGCCACCTTCAACTTAAATTTTTGGCCTGAGTTAAGGTGCACATTATCCAACCTCGGAACCAGGGCCACTTTTGGTGGCCATCGTTAACTTTACTCCCTACCTATTCCTACTCGTATCTTCACTTTTGAAGACAAGTCCTTAGTGATGGATCGAGTGAACTGATCCTGCAATTTTCTCTTGGTAAGATAGGATGCTTGTGTAGATTTGATTATTTCAATTATGGCAGATTTAGTATTGTTTGAGATTGTTGAGGTATACAAGTGGTTCTACACACAAAACTTTGCTTATGTGAATTTATAGAAGAGCTACTATGACTATTTATAATTGTCCAGCAGTCTAAGATTCATTCGTTGTTGAGATTATGCTCTAGCTATGTATGATTGAATATGAGGCCTTTTGAGTTTAGCTCTATTGCTCTTACAGGTTATTTAAAATTATTATTCATTCCGATTAAGCTTCCTTCCTATTAATCTGGAAGTTCTTCTCAGATACAAGGAAATGATTCAGTTCCATAGCTAAAGATCATAGTTCTCGAAAAAGCAATCAAAAAGATTTTAGATCATCTTCAGGATAGTCACAACTATTGATCTAGTATTTTTGATAGTATTGTTAGAGCATCTGTATGTTTTGGTGTATTGTTCGCTACGTGGTTACTTAATTATTTTCTCCGTTGGGTCAGAAAAATCTGATTCTCTATGATGAGTATCCAATATCTAAAGATTACATTTTATAATTTTAGCCCGTGGAAAGATTTGATTGTGAGAATGGAATCTTAACAAGACCCATGATGGTTTATGCATTAGGAGTGTGGGATGGTTGATTTATATTTTCTTTTGATTATGATCGATATTAGGATGGAAAGATCCTAAGTCTCGATTTGCCCCCACGGCATGAGTCATGCTTACTAGCCCCTTAGTCATTACATGTTATATGCTATGTAAATTTATGCCAATCCCTTTCCCTAAAATGTTCTCATAGCGTGAGCCCTACTTTCCCATCCCTTAGAACTATGTGTTTGTTTTTGAATGCGCTTCCGAACCGACGATGTGAACTTTGGTTCTTTGAGGCTTGTTTGTAAACTCTCGGGTTACCATTCGTCGTGTCACTCCTAGACCCTGGGTCCAGGTTGTGACAAAGATAATATCAGAGACCTAGGCTTGTAAATGATCCTCGAAGTCCAACATGTTGTGTCAAGTAGAGTCCTATTCGTGGGTGTGATGTGCACCATACCTATGAGTGGGTGGCTATGACGACATTTTAGGAATTGTCTTACTTCTTCATGTCTTATATCGTGCTATAATTCGTATATATCTAGCTTCCATATCTTAATGGTATCGTTGCTCCATTTCAAAAGATGCCTCGTGGAAGACCTTACCTACCAAGATTGGCTCCTGCTAATGAAGGTCGATTACCTCAAGGGCCTATGTATGAGTCTATCTCTAATGGTGAATTTTGTACGGCCTTTGCTATGCTTGCCCAAGTGGTGACTACTCAGACTAGGCAGGTCAATCTTCCTCGGGATCCTACTCCAGCTTCTAGAGTGAGGGATTTCACTCAGATGAAACCTCTAGAGTTCTTTAGGTCTAAGGCCGATGAGGTGTTGAATGTTATGGGTGTCACTTCTGAGGAGAGAGCTGAACTGGCTACTTATCAGTTGAAGATGTAGCACATATGTGGTATGTGGTATACTCCATGGTCTATAGAGAGAGTTTATGGTGATGCTGTTAATTGGGAAGAGTTCAAGCTTGCTTTTCTGGATCATTTCTTCCCACTTGAGCTTAAGGAAGCCAATATGACTGAACTTATCAACCTCAAGTAAGGGAATATGAGTGTGAGGTATTATGTCCTTAGGTTCACCAAGCTCTCCAAGTATGCTCCGACACTCGTGGCGATTCTCGTCCTAGAATGCATAAGTTCATTTTCGGTATCTATGACTTACTTGTGAAGGAATGTCGCACTGCCCAGCTCATTCGGGATATGGATATTTCTAGACTCATGGTGTATGCCAAAGAGATTGAAGGGGAGAAACTCAAAGAAAGGATGGTGCATGATCCTATGTGGGCCTATTTTGATGTGGGTTATCGGGCTCTTGGGGTGGTGGTTTTGGTCGTTTCCAACAGGGCCAAGGTTCGGGTGCTCAAGTTGCTAATGCTAGGGTGCCTCCTCCTAGGACACTGGTTGGTGGTGGACAAGGGTATCCTTTATGTGCAAGTGTGGGAAGCCCCACAAAGGTGCTTGTTGGAAAGACTTGGGTGCTTGCTTTGGGTGTGCTGATAAGAATCACAAGGTTGCTGATTGTCCCAAGAATCTTCAGAAGGGTTAAGGTCATGTGGCCCAAGGAGGGCAAGGCCAACAAAAATCTCCACAGGGTGTTGCCTCGTGGAACAATAAGTTTTATGCTCTTCATGCACATTAGGAAGTTGAGGAGGCTCCGAATGTTGTGACTGATACGTTAAAAGTCTTTAATTTTGATGCTTATGCTTTACTTGATCCAAGTGCAAACTTGTCTTTTATGACTCCTTTGTTGGATGTTAAGTTTGGTTTGAGTCCAGAAATTTTGAGGGATCTTTTCTCCGTTTATACACCTATGGGTGAATCTGTGGTTACACATAGGGTCTATCATGGTTGTCCTATTTTTGTGTTGCATAATGTTTTCCAGTGTGATCTTGTAGAACTTGAAATGTATGATTTTGATGTAATTCTGGGGATGGATTGGTTGCATGCGTCATATGCCTCTCTATAGATTATAGAACCCGGAACGTCAAGTTCTAACCTCCCTTGAATGGAAGGGCAGTGACTCCGCTATTAAGGGTTAATTATTTCCTACCTTAAGGCTCAGAAGATGATCTCTAAGGGATGCATTTATCATATTGTGAGGGTCAAGGATGTGGAGTTTGTGTCACCTACTCTTGAGTCAGTTCTGGTGGTGAATGAGTTTCTGGATGTGTTCCAGAAGAATTGCCCGGTATTCCTCCAAAAAGGGAAGTAGACTTTGGCATAGATTTTCTCCCAAATACTCAATCCATCTCTATTCCTCCCTATAGTACGACATCGATGGAGTTGAAAGAGTTGAAGGACCAGTTAAAAGATTTGTTGGAGAAGGGTTTTATTAGGCCAAGTATATCTTCATGGGGTGTTCCGGTGTTATTTGTAAGGAAGAAAGACGGATCTCTTCGGATGTATATCGATTGTAGGTAATTGAATATGGTGACCATTAAGAATAAGTATTTATTGCCTAGAATCAATGACTTGTTTGACCAACTTCAAGGGGTTACTCACTTTTGGAAGATTGATCTCCCTTCTGGGTATCATTAGTTGAAAGTTAGAGAGTGTGATATTCCCAAGATGACCTTTCGGACAAGTTATGGGCATTTTGTGTTTATAGTGATATTGTTTGTCCTAACTAATGCTCCGATCGTGTTTATAAATCTTATGAATCTGGTGTTCAAGTCATTCCTTGATAGCTTTGTGGTTGTCTTCATTGATGATATCCTCGTTTATTCCCAAAATGAGTGGGAGTATGTGGATCATTTAAGGTTGGTTTTACGAACCATGAGAGAGAAGAAATTATATGCCAAGTTTAGCAAATATGAGTTTTGGTTGGGTGAAGTTGCCTTTCTTGGTCATGTGGTGTCCGACAATGGTATAAAGGTGGATTCGAAAAAGACCGAGGCCATGAAGAATTGGTGTAGACCATTGACTCCTTTGGACGTTCGAAGTTTTCTTGGGTTAATGGGTTACTATAGGAGGTTCGTTGAAGGGTTTCTCATCCATTGCATCTCCATTGACTAAATTAACCCAAAAGAAAGCTAAGTTTGTGTGGTCGAATAAGTGTGAAAGGAGTTTCCAATCTTTAAAGGATCGACTTACATTAGCTTTGATTTTGATTTTACCGAATGGTTTAGATGGATTTGTGGTATATTATGATGCTTCTCGGATTGGCTTGGGTTATGTACTTATGCAACGTAGTAAGGTCATAGCTTATGCATCAAGGCAATTGAAGGTGCATAAGCGTAATTACTAGACTTATGATCTCGAGTTAGCGGCGGTGGTATTTTCTTTAAAAATATAAAGACACTATTTATATGGGTGGATGTTGATGTTTTCACCGACTACAAGAGCTTGCAATACGTGTTCACTCAAAGGGATCTTAACTTGAGGCAAAGAAAGTGGTTGGAACTCCTAAAGGACTATGACATGAGTGTTCAATATCATCCCAGCAAGGCGAATGTGGGAGTCGATGCTCTTAGTAGGCTCTCTATGTGAAGTATGGCTCATGTTGAGAAGGGCAAAAAGGATTTGGCAAGGGATGTTCACCGTTTGGCTAGGTTGGGTGTTAGGTTGGCCGACTCTAATGATGGTGGTATACATTTCAAAATTGGGCCGAATCCTCGGTGGTTGTTGATGTGAAAGCTAAGCAAGATCTAGATCCATCCTTGGTTGAATTGAAGAAACTGGTTGCCAAAAAGAATATTGAGGTTTTCTCCCAAGGGGGAGATGGTGTACTTCGGTATCAAGATTAGTTATGTGTTCCAGATGTGGATGGCCTTAAAAAGGTAATCATGAGCGAGGCCCATAACTCTCATTATTCTATTCATCCAGGATCTACTAAGATGTATCATGATTTGAAAGAGGTGTCTGGGTAGCATGGTATGAAGAAGGACATAGCCAAGTGTGTATCCTAATGGCCAAATTGTCAATAAATGAAATTGGAACACCAAAGGCCCGGTGGGTTGGCTCAAGACATTGAGATTCCTACTTCGAAATTAGAGGATGTGCATATTGATTTTATGGTTGGTTTGCCTCGGACTCGAAAGCAATTTGACTCCATTTGGGTTATCGTCGACCGAATGACTAAGTCGACTCATTTCCAACCGGTTAAGACTACTTTTGGTGCCGAAGATTATGCCAAATTGTACATCCAAGAGTTGGTAAGATTGCATCGGATCGGGGTACAATTTACTTCTCACTTTTGGAGGTCGTATCAAAGGGGACTAGGTAGTAAGGTCAAGTTGAGCACCGTATTTCAAGCTCAAATCGATGGACAAACCGAGAGGACAATTCAAACTTTGGAAGATATTTGAGGGTTTTTGTGTTGGAGTTCAAGGGTAATTGGGATGATCATCTTCCACTTGTTAAGTTTGCTTATAATTATAGCTTCCATGTAGCATTGGTATGACACTGTTTGAGGCTTTGTATGATAGGAGGTGTAGATCTCCGATGGGGTCATTTGAGTTGGAAGAAGTGGATTTGATTCACCTGGCTTGGTGATAGAGGCTATGGGGAAAGTGAAGTTGATTAGAGAGAGGTTGAAAATGGCACAAAGTCGCCAAAGGTCCTACTTGGATGTTAGAAAGAGAGATCTTGAGTTTCATGTTGGAGATCGGGTGTTTGTGAAAGTCTCACCTATGAAGGGAGTGATGCATTTTGGCAAAATGGGCAAGCTAAGTCCCTGATATATAGGCCCTTATGAGGTTAGTGAGCGGATTGGGAATGTGGCTTATAGGTTGGACTTGCCCCCAGATTTGAGTTTTATCCACCCAGTCTTCCATGTGTGCATGTTGAGAAAGATAGTTGGTGATCCTAGTGTTGTTGTGCCCTTGGAAGGTATTGAGGTTGAAGAGAACTTGTCTTATGAGGAGGTTCCGACAGAAATTTTGGATAGACAAATAAAACGACTGAGTAATAAGGATGTGACTTCGGTAAAAGTGCTTTGGAGGAACCAACTTGTGGAGAGTGCTACATGGGAGGCGGAGTTAGATATGATGAAGCGATATCCCCATCTTTTCCAATCTACTCAAGCCTAGGGTATTAGGTTCTTCCTTTTCCAATTGGTCCCAATCTTTTCATTCTCGAGTCCCATGGCATGACTTGCTTATATGTGCATTAAAATGATTTTTGTTATAATGTTTTGAATGATTTTAGTATGTTTTGGCATGAGTTTTGAATATTTTATAATTTTAAAATGATGACCTATGCATTGTACCTTGTGTTGGGAAGTTTTCTGTTCTAAGTCAAGCCTTGTTCTTGCACATCCGAGGATGAATGTTCCCAAGGGGGAGATGATGTAATGACCCAGGTGTTGTTCGACATCATTGGAGCTTGAGAACTTCATTTTCGGGCAAAATTTGGACCAAGTGTCGTCTCAAGGGAGACCACACGGCCAGTGAGAGGTCACACGAGTAGTGTGGCCTCAAATGAGACAACACTTGGCCTTATATTTTGGGTGTTGGCGTGGAAGGTGGTGATTTTAACCAAGCAAGTCACACTTGGACCCTCACAGTCCGTGTGACATCATACAGATTGTGTAGTAGGCCATGTGGATGGCCTTGGCCTGAAATTCCACTATTTTGGCCAAGTGATGTCACATGGCCCCTCACACGGATCGTGAGATGCCTCATGGGCCGTGAGGGTGCCCGTATGGCTTTTTGAGTGAAAATATTCTAACTATGGAATCACCATCTCATAATTTTTCCATGGAAAATTTTTTCTAAGTGATGGTATACAGACACACCACACGGACCGTGTGACTTCACATGATCCATGTGGTGAATGTTTGCTCAAAAATTCTAAGTGTTGGTTTATGGTTCCAACCTTCAAAATTTGCCTAAGTCCTGGTTCACGGGCACTATACACGGATCATGTAGTGCCACATGGCCCATGAACCCGTCATTGAAGTGATTCCAGCCAATTTTTCCCTCCGTTTACTTAATGGCGCTTTCATAAATTTCGTTTATTCTAATGACATTTTGGAACTTCCTAAGCTATCTTAAGGTTTCCTAAAGCCCTAAACCTTATTTCAAATATTCAAAAGCTCACTCCTCACATTTTAAACTCTCTCAAAGGAACTCATATGAATTTTCAACTTGGGAGCAAGGGAACCCAATTTTTCTTCAAATTCTTTGGGCTTTCTTCATCTTGGTAAAGGTATGTGGGCTTTGATCCTTGATTCCTTCCAATCAAGGAGAGCCAACCATTTTCAAGTAATTTCATGAGTTCTTAGCTTACTTTAAATTGGAGTTTTGAATATTATGATTCCCTAAATTCAAACCATGTATGAGTTATGTTTATTCACTGATTTTAAGTTGATTTAAATTATAAAATGATGATTTACCTTGGGTTTATGAAATTATGAATATGCATGTCTCTCTTCAAGGCTTGTTTATGCATGGGTGGTTATATTATGATTTTAAATGTGGATTTAATTTTGTTTTTACTTGAATTTCATATTATATTATTGATTTTAGATTGAATCTTAATTACCCAAACTTTTCTCACATCATTCACGGCATTTGCATTCATGACATTGGGCTTTATGGAAATTATGAAGTGGGTTAAGCCCAATTATGTATTATGATATGATTTTGATATGATTATGGTTATGACAAGAATGTGATCGCATACATGTCTATGATTATGGTTCTTGGAGCATTTTGGGTACTTGTACTATCTAGTTTATGAATGGGCTATTCCTATACGTGAGTATTATGACTATGAAATCATGAGTTTTGGCATTTGAATCTAAATATGAATTATTATGAATGGTGTTTGGCCTTTAAGCCTAAAAATACATTGAAATGGCTTTGGAAATAATTATTGTCTCTTTTGAAAGCATGTATATATGTGTATATATATTCTTGTGGGATGAAACTTAGCATCGATGCATTTAGAGTTCTCTCTCTTTCCTTAAACTATGTGCCTAACATAGGTTTTCTTTTTCGAAATGGGTGTTGTTCCCATAAGGAAAGATTCCTCCGAAATGGGTGTTGTTCCAGTAAGGAGAAGACATGATATGATACAATTTGATATGCTATACATGAAAATTCTATCCGAAATGGGATTGTTCCCGTAAGGAAGGTTACTTCATACAAAATGGGTGTTGTTCCTGTAAGGTGAAATACGGTTTACCTTTGGCAAGTAGACCACCTCTTTACCGATGAGGGGATTCATCAAAATTCCAAGTAATAGCTCGCTTGGTCTTATTCATATCGGTTGAGGTCACATCCCCACTATATATGAGTGTTACATTTCATGCATCATTGGTTTCATAGCATATTTTTACTACTCTCTTGATATATGATCTTTTCTATGTTATGTACCCTTGTCGTCTAACACTAAAGTGCAAGTTTGGTAAGTTACATGCATTGCATCTCGCATACTTAGTACATTCAAATGTACTAACGCATCTTCTTACCTACATGATTTCACCCATGTAGGGATCGAAGACTTTAATCATCTACTGTACGACGCTTAGCTCGGATCTCAAGTTTGCTTGTACTGGTGAGTCCTATCTACCAAGGACAATCCACCATCTTCCTACCTATGTTGTCTTTCATCTTTTTTATTTACTTTGAGGGTGATCTCGGGGTATATCTTGGCCCCCGACCTATCTTATGGTAGAGGCATTGTTGGACGCCTTGTAAACTTCTTTATGTTATACGCTATGTGTTGTGGTTGAATTCTATGTTATGGAATGGCTACCTTTGACTATGATATGCAAATTGATTCTAAGGTTTATGGTCTGGTTACTTGTTGGGATGGAAAGATTCTAAGTCCCGATTTTTCCCCATAGCCTAAATCATACTTACCCGCCCCTTTGTCATTACGTGTTATGTGCTATGTGAATTCCTGCTAATCCCTTTCCTAAAATGTCCCCATAGCATGGGCTCTACTTTCCCGTCTCTTAGAACTATATGTTTATTTTTGAATGCGCTTCCGAACCGACGATGTGAATTTTGGCACTTTGAGGCTTGTTTGGGAACTCTCTGGTTCCTATTCATTGTGTCACTCCTAGACCCTGGGTCTGGGTCGTGACAAGAAAGGACTTAGAATAGGGTTTAAAACTATTTTTCTGCTCAAAACGACCAATTTAGATAGTGTTTTATGTTTGGGGGAGGTTGGAAAAGGTCTGGAATGCCCCTCACAAAAAGTTGAAAAAATGTTGGCCTCGGGACATGTGGTCCGCAACGCGGACTGTGTCCATTTTTGGTGATTTTCATTGAAAATTCTCTGAATGAGTTCTCTAATACCATAGAAAATTTTTGGACAAAATATAAGAGTTGGTCCGCGGCAGCTGCGCGTCGCACACCTGTCGCACTATCACTGGAATTCATTTTCTCATTGAAAAATTATCTTTTGATCTGGTTACTCTAAAAATCAATCGAGACCACTTTCCACTTAATTTCTCATGTTGATTGCATATCCGACCTCAAATTTGTCATCAGAACATACGAAGACACGTTATGCACATATCTCTCCTCTAGGGGTGTTTTGGTAATTTTACCGGGTGTTACAACCTCAATCAATTGCTCCCATGTCATAAATGGAGGTCCAATAGGCCTACAAACCAAAACTGACCTCCACAACTCCTTGGCTAGGCCAGTAAATGGATAAGAGGTATAAGCAACTCCATGTGACTCAAGGATGGCCAAATTACACTCTAATAAGAAATCATAAGCCCTATCATCGGGTGTACCATTAAATCTCGAGGGAGCTAATCATACAAACCACTCAAAACTTTTCTGCTCTACAGTAGACATGGCTAGACTAGCAGAAGATGGTAGCACCATAAATTTAGGCAGTGTGATAGACGAAGCAATAAACAACCCATAAAATTGTAAACCAGAACTCGATCAGGATGTCTAAGGTGGAATAATAGGGGCTATATGAGGATGCATCGGGGCTGATGAATGTCCAACATGAGTCATAGGTGGATCTACTAGAGCTATAGAAGGGCCAAGCGACACTATAGAAATTGGTGCATCAAGAATAATAGGAGTCGAAGAAGCTCCCTCAAGTATGACCAATACCCGTAGAAGTAGCTCTGAACCAAAGGCGTATATCAAAGGTTGAAGATATAGAACTGGGTATATTGGTTCCTCTTAATCATACTCAGGCTCTAGGGAAGCTGCTCTAGCTTGTCCTCTGCGCGGAGTTGCCCCTTTAGCTCATTCTCGACAGATGGCCCTACCATGAGCCCTACTTCAACCATGAATGGGAGCCACATCAGCTGGTTCAGGCTATCCCATTGGCCGACGGGCTATAGTAATTAGCATCTACATAGAAGGAGCAGATAAGATATATTTCAAAGCAGTATATATGAAGAAATACACAAATAGAAGAAAGACCGAAAGCTTTTCTTATCAAGTGCCCCGTAGCCTCCTGGAGATGGGAATGGATGTATACATACCAATTTGCTAGACTCTACTAGAAATCCCGCTCTTGACTAACGAGCCCAAAGAACCCATATCTTAGATAGCAAACTTGTCATGACCCAAATACGAATCACGAGTAAAGGAAATTATACCAAGCTAAAACAACCACAATATTTAACACAAAATGCCAAAACATGGAGTCATGAGTACAAGAGCATCAAAAGTAGTACGAATACATAAATACAAAGTTTTATGATAATGTCAAATACAATGTATGGAATAGAAAGTAATAAAGGAAGTACCAAAAGATCCACGACGACTAGAAGTCTCAACCTCACCATTAAAAGGTGGGATAGATGGAAGAAGACTTATATAGAATAAGATCAACTACCTTGTCAGGGTCTCTATTTCAGTTGTGAGTACACTGAAATGTACATAGTATGTTCTAGGTAAGAGAAATTGGATAAGTCTTACCTACATTAGAAGGGTTAGTACACAATAAAAATATACATAAAGATAAGATAATATAGCAATAATAATCAATAATGCAATGCATGAGGTGGAATCACGACCGTCTCTGGGACCAATGTATACATCTATCGAGCTAAGGATACTAGGTAGAACACATGGGGGTCTCATCAGACCATATACCAAAATCTCTCAAGCATCTTAATATCTCAACCTTGCCATTGCCCGTGGTCAAGTGGTTTGAAAAATGGTACAATCTTCGCCTTGCCACTTGCCCGTGGTCAAAGGGTTTTATAAAAGGTGGTACAATATCTCAAAAGTAGTACATCTCACCTTGCCACTTGCCTGTGGTCAAGGGGTTTTATATAAAGATGGTATAGCTCAATTCTTTCCACCTGCTCATCGTCGAGGGATTGCATAAATACAATATGGAATGAAAGCATGTCAATGGCACAGATCAAGATAATTAATAGCATCATAATAAGAATACCAATAGGTAACCATCATTGAATCATGGATAATAATAATAAAAGTGCCACAACTATTACCACAAACTATCTTCATGTCTCAAATCATCATATTTACATCAATAGTCAAGTGTACAAAAGATATCGGACCTCACACGTCCCAAGATGTATAAGGTATTAAATAAATATAATTTAACCCTCAATTAGATTAGTTATCTAAATTTATCCATAAATTAAATAATTATAGTTATTGAATAGTCCAACATATCAATTTAAAATTTACGGAAGGATACTTAAGGAAGAAAAAGAGGACTAACTATCAAAATAACCTAATAGATTATTACATTTAGGTTGGCTAAAACCTGCTTTAGATGCCTCGATGTTATTTTGGATGGCTTGGTTCCCTGTAAAATGGTGTAGTAGACTATGATCTAGTAGTTAAGCCTTAACTAGGTAGTAACTTGCCTAATATAAACTCTTTCATCAAAATTCCACAAGTTTGACACCCTTGAGTCACATTTGTGAAGTTAGATCCCGTTTCTCACTGATTCCAATTTCAATTGATGACTTGGTGGTTATATTGACTCAATTTGTTGAGGAAGGCAATCTTCAATCATTATGAGCATATAATTTGAATATAAAAAAGTTTGGCACCTTTTGTTAGTCCGGGGCAAGCATCTGGGTATTGGGCTGTCCTAGCCTCAACCTTCCTTATAAATCGGGTGTGCTTATGGGTAGCCAGTCCTAGCCTCTACCCCTCTTATATCTTTTAGGCAAATATCCAGGTATTGGGCAATCCTCACCTTGACGCATCCTATCTTACCCAAGTGAGCATCTGGGTATTGGGTAGCCCTAGCCTCGACCTCCCTTAATAATCGAGCGAGCATCTATAAAGTGACAGTCCTGGCCTTGGTACCAAACTAATACTTAGTTCTTCTGTTTTTAGGCACTTATGGTTTAAGGTTGGTGATGTTTCCTCATATTTTAGTATGTCTGACCCTCTATTTCCTTAGATTTTGTAGTTGCAATGCTTTCATGTTTCTGTTAGGCTTTTGGAGGACTTGTTGGGTGAAGATAGCATAACATTTACAGCTATAAACTCTATAGTTATGTGATTTTTCATTTACCTTACCTTGGATAGTATACATGAGTCTAGTTTAGATTTATTTCTTGTTTTCATATTATTTTTTAGCTTACTTGCTCAATTGGCCTATGATGCCTACTGAATAGCTATTCTTCTAGAACACATACTAGACTATGTATTCACTTTCATGATATAGGTCCAAGCAGCAACTATCAACGCTAATTGATTAAGCTTGTGGCAGCTTACATTAGAGACCAAGGTGAGCATTCAACATTTTTTTGGTCATTTCTGTATCCTTCAGCTTGATAGCCCATCTTTTTGTACATTTTGAGACTAGCCAGATCTTGTACATATTTATGGTCCACTTTGGGGATTTGTACTATTTACTTTGCGTTAGTGACTCTACACTAGTGTCTTCCAGGTTCTGAGAGGGATCTTTTGCACATACTTGGTTTAGATTTTGCTTTATTTTGTCTGTATTGTCTGTGTATGCTGGATTTTATTAGTCTTCCCCCCTTATACCCATTAGGTACCATTTTGAGTACGTGTTGGGTTATTGTCACGACCCAATCCTCGGGCCTAGACATGACATGGCGAATGGAATGCCCGAAGACAACCCGAACAAGCCTCTTATCATATCGTGTACACATCCTTGGTTGTGGAAGCAAATTAAACAAACACAAGAGTCAAATAAATGAAAAGGGAAAACGACTAAGGGAAACAATTCATACTAATAATAGAGTAAGAAAAGTCAAGCTTCAATGACATAATCAAACCATGACATAATATCAAACGACACTTCTAACATAGATTGGAGTGGGGTCCAAGACATTTTCCAGGCTCACCCTCATTTAACAAGTATCCAACATAACAATAAGAATCTATAAAGCATAAATGAGAATAACTATTGCCCTCAGACTTGAGGACTCACCAACTAGCTTCTTCACAAAAACCAACTAGCCATGTGGAGAGGGAGGATGATCAAATAGAGCTTCGACCCCTATAATGTAATATCATGTAGGTACAAAGTATGCGTTAGTACATTTGAATGTACTGAGTATGTAGGATACAATGCAACAAGAATCATAAGCCATAATAATAAGATGCTTAATCTTAATCAATGAACATAAGCTCAATATGTCATGTGTAATCAATGCTTAGGATGAAACATGCTTAAGAATAGTCGTACTTGCATATCTTGTTTAACACTATAAAGTAACATGAATGGATCGTCCAACTACCTTGTACTAGATGGTGAGGGATATAACATAGGTCATAACCCCTTCTAGAAGGTAATGGGTGGTACATGAGGGTAGAGGAGTAGCATAGGTCATAACCCCTACATATAAGCATGAGATAATACAACATATTGGATCGCACATAAGAATGAGTCATACCACATAGTTCATAACCCGTACATGTGAGTACATAATACTGAATTACATATGAGGGTAAGGCGTACCACATAGTTCATAATCCCTTCATAAGAGTAATAAGATATTGGATAACATCAAATCATACATAAGGGTAAGGTGTACAACATAGTTCATAACCCTTTCATGTAGAAATTCGGCCTTGTACTAGAGGCTAAGGCATATAACATAGTTCATAACCCATTCTAATAGGTTTCACAATTCACAAGAGCATAAACTTTAGTATAAGAACTCAATAAGTCATCAATAATTGAGACTTGTAAAAAAATCATGCAATAGGTCATAGGAAAACTTGAAAATTCTTGTCAAGACATTTTGTCAAACACTTTGTGGGTGTGTGATGCTTGTTTAAAATTATGCAATTCAAGAGTGAAATGATGTGAGAAAACTCAATGCAAATCAGCCCACCAACATAATGCAAAATTATCATGTGAGATACCGTGAAATCCATCATCAAATCTCATAATAGCTCACAGTGTCATAGCTCAAAACATATATAGCTTCAATAGACAAAACCAACTCATAGTATAAGCTTGAGATAGATAAATATGTATATTTAATCAACATTTCATAAAACCCTAACATATTTCATGCTTATAATCCATAATAAAAGTTACCCATTGATAATACAACTAGAAAACATGTAATTGTCATAAGATAGGAAGATTAGGCACCATGGGTGAAAGGACCCAACGGTTGAAACCCACATACCTCAAACTTGGGTTTTCTTGATACCTCAAACTTGGGCGACTCTGTTATTTCAAATTTCAAGAATTAGTTTTGCTCAAATTAATTGAGTTTAGACTGATTCTCGATTTTCGAATAATATTTTTATTTTTTTATTTAAAAGTCGACCATTTTTCGGCATAACAGAAGTGGCGACTCTGCTGGGGAATTTAATTAGGTTCTAACCATTAGATTATGTTGATTGACTAACTGTTTGATATAATTTG
>JAABOM020000002.1:10438053-10476248 GCA_011800125.2 Solanum clarkiae
TTTAAGAAATGTCAGTCTCCATCAGTAATTTTTTCTGCAATACGATTATTTACAAAAGTCAAATTAGATGAAATAGTTAAATCTGAGTTAAGTATATCAATTTTTATATATTAAACAAAATGTAAAGACTCTTGGCAGATGACTTTCAATTTTCTTCGGTGCAACTTCAAGTTGTCATTTTTTGTTTTACCACAACCATTTTTGTTAAATGTTAATATTTTTTCTAAAGTGCTATATTTAATAGTATATTGTACACACACCAGTTTACTAATTTTTATATATACATATATATTTATTATTAATTAATGTGATATACACATAATACAACAAATAAAATTATCATTTACAAATTTCTTCTCAAACTATTATTTTATTTTTTTATAATATTTAAAATTAGGGAATCCTAAAATATATGGTAAGAGAAAAATATAGAGCATGAGATATTGAATTAATAATTAAAGAGTTCAAAAATATATAGTAAAAATAAAAACATTAAGGAGATTTTAGGTGTCTCAAAAAAGACATGATTGGTAAAAAATGCACTAGTTAGTTTTGTTATCTTTTTTCTTTTACTAATGAAAGTTGTCTATATTTTCAATATTTCATGATTAATCGATCTTTATTTGCAAATTTTTTTCATCTAAGTTGATTGACAAAAAATTCAACTATTTGTTCATCTTTGGAGGTGAACAATACTCTTCAAATTATAAGAGAATCTAAAGGTTTATTTAACTCTCAAATACAATAGGATGAATCATTCGAGATATTTTCCTTTATTATTTGAATAACAACTTATTAGTTCAAAGTACTATTACTCTAAAAAAAAGTTGAAAGACTAATATTTTTATTCTCATATTTCTGAAAAATCAAAATATCAATTTTTTAATTATGTTATTTCACAATATTTTTAAAAGAATTATGAAAAAATATATTTCAAAAAATATTTAATGAAATATAGTTTTTCAAATTTACCTTTTTTAATAAAATATGATCATTTAAATCCCGAATAAAACAAATAGAACTATACAAATTATTTATAAAATATACCCTTTACATTATATTTGATTAAATGAATGTTTAGAGTCATCCATTATTGTTCCATTTACTAAGAATTGTGTAAACCAGGTATGAAAAAAAAAACTTGATAGAGAGCGTTATCCCCGAATGAGGTCTGTCAAATCTAAATTTGAATTAGTTGGACTTCAATACGGATTTTGAACATCGGACGAATAATTTAAAAAATTATATACTCTTATAACAATATTAAGAATTTTTAAATATTTATAGTATTCAATTTAATAATATTGATGTGACACACACATGTAATACACGTACTCTAAACTAGTTAATAAAAATATATGTCAAGAGTTTCAATATATTTCAATCTATTTTAGAGTATCCATCTAATAGTCAAGAGTTTCAATATTATCGCACAGCAAAAATTATTAGATGAAAAATATTATATTCCCGATCCTGAATCAATTGAGAGAACAAAATTAATTAACCATAATTTATTGATCTAATGTATTCAACTATTTTGTATGCAATATATTATATTTTATACCAACACAAGCTCTGTTTTCATTAGCAATAGTTCAGCAATTTATCTGAAACATATAATGCCAAATCAGCTTGAATATTAATCAACATTATCAAGAAACTTATCTTGATTATATAATCTGAAAAATGTATTCTTAACTCTATTATTTTGCACAAGTAATTTTATGAATGTCAAATTATAGGTTGACATAAAGTGATAAATGCATATGTGCTCATCTTTTAGATGTATCTATTTATCTTATTACATGACAGGTGAAAGGATACATATTCACCTTTTATACTATTCAGAATTTAGGAAATTCAATTCCAATATTAGTTGATCCGATCAACTTATCATGAGTGCAAGCAACACAAAGATTTCTCGAAGAATTATTTTAACGCTTTAATATATGTTGGACATTTAAAACGCACATCTTTCGCATGGACAAATCGTTCTGTCAACTGATAAAATTATTTACTCTAAATTTAATATGACATGTGCATTTTATTTTAGTAAGATTCCTATTTACTATGAAATGAATAAATTTTAGATTTACTATTTCAAGAATAAATTTTCAATTTAATTCTTTTCAATTACTTTGTCGCTTTTGGAGGTGAGTCGTGATCCTAGAAGAATAAACTGCACATATGAATTGATAAGCTTTATTGTATATTATCACATTTAGTTTAGAAATGAATTTGAATCAGTAGAATTTATCAAAGTTTTCATTCTTCATGAATAGGACACAATCATTTGAGCATATCAAATTATAATAGCTTAGTATCTCATTCTATGCTCAACATGTATTGTTGAACTAGTTGTATTGTTGCAAACATATTATGCACTACTATCACATTTGCTTTGAAAAATAGAACAATGTGCAATGTTGAATTCTATTGCATTGTTCATGATTTTTCACCAAAAATACACTATTTTACTTTAATCATCGTTATATCTATAACATAATGAATTGGAACTTGAATTAATGTCTTACCGATATAAAAGCAACTTAGACCATAAATCATGGAACTTGAACCCAACATCTTACTATTATGATGCAATGAAATTTTTAATTTGATATCTTATTCTTTTGATGTGAGAAGAATCTATCATCTTACTGACAATCAATTACATATTCATCTACAACAAGATAGAGAAATAAATGTCATATCATCGTTAAAATTGACTTAAAGAAACATATCTTTAATCTTTTCAAAAATACCGATCTTGTTGTACGCATTTTGCGCGTGATCAAAGTGTGTATCTCATCTGGTAACAAATATTACACAGAAAAATTAAATTTAGTATGAACTTATGAAATAATAAATAATTCACTAAAGTCATTTTGATAAATTATTTATTTATACAGGTCTTCTATATCATGGTAAATTAAAAATTTTCTTAGCGGCTGTAAAATATTTTCTTGGTTCAAATAAGGAAAAAGTAGAAATCTATTAAATAAGGACGATTTAGGAGTCTTTCCACGGCTAGAAGTCCTTATTTTATCATTTATTTTCATATATTTTAAAAGTCAATATTATAAATACAATTAAATAAGGATTTAAAGAAAAATGGTGAAAAGACAATTTAGAGAGTCTTTTAATTAAGGGCAAAAAGTTCAAACAACATTTCTTAAGCTTTCATGTTTTTAATATAATACTAGTTTATTGTACATGTTTTGCACGTATGAGTCATGTCTGTTTAAAATTTATATATAAGTAGTACTTGGCATTAAAACAAATGCAATATTGATATAAATAAAATTAAATAAATACCATTAATTTGATGCAATAGTTTAATCTATTATAAATTGTAAAGATGAGAAAATCAATTCAATTACTTATAATATAGAGATATGTTTATAATTTATGAAAAGATAAAGTAATGAATTATTAATTCATCAATGTCTTAGAACTCTTACCATACATTTTTTTTTATCATATTTCAAAAAACAATTATAATATATTTTCTTTTTATCATATATTTTAGAACTCTTTAATAATTAATTCTCCTAGTATTTCTTACCAGTTATTTTAGAACTATTCAATTATTATTATTCTAATACATTTTACATATACTTTCTTTTGTTTCTTACTGTATATCTTAGAACTCTTTAATTCCTTAAGTATTAGTTCTTCTAATTTTTTACAATACACTTTACGAATCCTTAAATATTTTTTTTTCTATGCCTCTTAGAATATATTTCAGGACTCCTTAATTATTATTTTTTGCTATTACTTTTTAAAATATATTGGAATCCACTAATTATTAGTTCATCTTATCATATTATTTAGGATTCTTTAATTTATAATATTACAAAAATAAGTAAATATGTTATGCCCCGAGCCTACACCCTTGATGTAACTGGCACTCAGAACCATTGCTGGTCCAAGCGAACCACTTGGCATGACTACTTACTCAACAAAAGACTTAAATAATCGTAGAAAGGCTTTAAATAAAAAGTTTAAAGCTACTAAACTGTCTGAATAAACTGAAAGGGAAAATAGTTCAACAGTTAAACAACCAAACCAGAACTGAAGTATCTGACGCATAGTCTATGGAACCTCTACTAAAATATTCTGAAAGGACTACCGGGACAGGCCCCAAGTAGCCATAACTGACATAAATACTGAAAAAAAACATAAATAATTTTAAGAGCCTCTGACTGAGAAGAGGTCTCACCAAAGTCTGGATGATGTCTAGTCCTCAACGAAGCAACTGCTGAGGGGCTCTATCACCTGCATCTGCATCATAAAACGATGCAGGTCCTACGAACGTCCGTACTTGAAATGTACAACATGTAAGATGGCCAAAACAGAAACTCAGGGTGATGCAACATTTCAAAGTACATAGTCATATCTCAAAATAGAATAACATAGTAATAATTACTCTGTATGCTGAAAATAAACATGTTGGAAGTAAACATACTGAAAATCTATATAAAACATAACTTGTTTTAACTTGGGGAGTTTCTCTAACCGGCAACCACCACTATGAGCTTAGTGATGATACAACGTCTTACCCACGTTGCCAGAGTCGTCCCGTACTTTGCTGGGTAGGGGATGAAAGACTGGGGGAGTGGATCCATCCCAAAATTAGGCCATCTCCGTGGCAAGTGAGGAGTTGTACCTAGGTACAGTCCTATCCTACGTTGGCTACGTATTTTATGAGTTCAAGTTATTAATTCTACTCTCGCTCATATCAGTGCTCAATACTACTCCCAAAAATACTTGTATATAGCTCATATCTTTAAGAAATAGAACTTCTTGATATATCTTTGGTCTTTTGGAAACTTAGCCCAACTCAACTGTCTAACTTTCTCATCTGTACTCATTAGCTTGTCTGCAACTAATATCTTTTCAAGTATTTTAAAACATAATAGGTTACTCAGCTAAGGTGCAAAAGAAATCTCAAAATACTTCTTTACTTAATTCAAGCTATACATATGCTAGCTTTTATTTTCTTGAAATAGATGCAAGATTCTCAAGAATATATCAATAACAGTGAATCTTGTTCAATAGTGTAACTTCATGCTAAAATCAGTAAAAGACATGATTCTATATCAAAAAGGATGCATAAACTAACATTTGGATGGAATTAACTAATACTTGAGGAAAATCTTAATTTCACTGTGTAACCAAAAGCTTGAATGGAATTTGGGGATTTGAGATACTAGAATAATAATATAGTGACTTTTGGAGGGCCTTACATACCTGAGGATTCAAATTCATGGAAGAATTTGAGAGATTCCTGAAAGCCCTAACTGAGTTCTTGATCCGAGGCTAGGGTTTGCTTAAACTTATTATAACATTAATGAAGAAAACTGCATTTTTATGAGTTAATCGGGTGAAAATCGACTACTTAAGTTCTAAGAAGGGTGGGAAAAGTCAAAACTACCCCTCCTTACTTAAAGAAAAAGTTGCTGCAAAGTACAACATGTCTGCGTCGCGCCAAGGGCACGAACATGTGTACTTCACTTTTTTTTTTCACGAAATTCTCCTTCCGTCAAAAATAATTAAAAAAAAAACTTAAGTGTGGTTACATGCTATACGGTACCATAAATGTGTTCTTTTAATCTTTCCGAAAAAAACATATTCTCTCGACAGAGAGAATAAGAACAAATTAGAATGACAAATCTGGTTAGAACGACGTTGCTGAAAGAAAGAGACGAGAGAAAATTTCTCATTTGAAGGATTCTTTACAATGAGAATTAAATTCTTTATTCATAGGAAAAAACTCACACGATATTTGTTTAAATTAACTTTATTGATTTTTGACTCATAAGCTAAAAGTCATAAGTCAGAACTATTATAGGCATTTTTTAATTTACTTAAGTGTTTGAGGACTATCCTGACTTAAAAGCCCTCGAAACAAACTCGGATTCTTTAAATCCCACATGAGAAAATTTCATTGTAAATATCCATTGAATCAGAAGAGTGAATTAGTTTAAAATATCATTATCTTGACCTTCACGTATATTAATTCTTGTTTTCACATTTCAATTTAAAGAGCTATATCTGATGCTTCGATTTCAAAAGTCAAGTCGGATACAACGGTTGCTAGCAAACAAGTCATACAACTCTAATTGCTTGCATAATTTAACAGTAACATAAGAATGCGTATACAGAATAAACATGTGATTCACCACCAGCCTATGAATCACATCAAAATAAATTAACTATTATACATCTACTTAGTGTACAGATTATACAAACCCCAGGCCCAGATGATTCAAGTGCACTCACTTCAAACAGAATCAACCTATTAAATAGATTATAACCAACTTCCTACTGAATCTTGATGCTAGACTGTAGACCAGCTTGAACTTTATTTGAGAAATGTGATTCAAGCCTGTACGCGGATGCATAAAATTATTTTTAAAGAAAATCAGAAAGATAGTTGGAGCATTAAAGAGCAAAAGACATGCCTGGTTGCACATTTGTAGTAAATGGTCTCAGGGGAGTTGTAAGTGCGAGCATTAGCAAACATCCTTCTCACATCAGCCACAAACATATCAAATGTCACATAATATAACTCCGACTCAACCCGCTTCGACATTGTTCTTAAATCTGCATTGTACATAATGTCACAAATTAATGATCAGGAGGGGTCCAAAGGGAAAAACAACATTTAGATTTGAATCTTGATGTACATCAGCAAATGGAACATTGCATGGGACAAGCAGATGCCCATTTGTCCAAATCAAACCAAAATCAGAGGAACGGTTCTCCAACTCTCCGTACATATCTCACCCAAAAAGAAAAGAATGGATGTTTTAAAAATTCCAAAGTCTGATTTAGTCTTACCACTACAAAGAAAGATAAAAGTAAAACTTGTACTGAAAGTATCCATTTTATGTCTCTGCTCAAAGAACGAAAATAAATTTGAACACAATTGTCTCTGACATTTGTCCCCGAGAGCCTCCACGGTTTTACGACCTTTTGGAAATCTTTGTCCATGCTTTAGCAACAACACAAAGTGTCTATGAATTTTAGAATATATGTAAAATATAATAGGTGGCTTAATTTACTCCTATTGTAATTAGATAGTGACTTTCTTTCCCTTTTAAAACATGCAAATATAGGTATTTCAGACCTGATTATTTGGGTGAATAATCAAAGCTGAATTCTCACTTATTTTCTCTTCCACTTCACATGGTACCAAAGCCTTGTTAAGGACACCAATATAGAGGAAGTGAATTGTATTGATAAATTCTTCAGCGGCTTTCATGGCCATATTAGAATAAGATTGTATCCTACATGGAAGAGGATTGTAATATGTGGTCTATAAATAGAGCTCATGCGTAATAATTAGTTTATGCTGCTGCTTAATATCTCTTGAGACTTCAATCCTCACATGGCATCAGGGCTATCGTGAGAAACCCCGGGGACAAAAAAGCCAGTAACTGGATATCTTTCCAATGACCTTCAGATATGCCCTGTACCATCTCTCTCGTCGCTGGTAGTTTGCAAGAAGTAACACCACCACCAAAAGGTGCAGCAAGGTCTGGCGACCAAACCCCAAGAAAATCTCCGGCAGAAACCCAGCAATGCGCCCTCATATGCCTGTCAGAAATATGATGTCGGCAAAAAATCTGGCACACACAGGCACGTGAGCAATTTCTGACCACTTCCTGAATCAGTTCTCTTTCCTGTTTGATTCGCCCATTGATTCCAAGCTGAGCCCTAGTGATTTCTCCCGAGTTCCAATCAATTTTTATTTCTCTGACATGTCCAACAGCTTTTCAGGAAAGATCTTGTTTCTTGGAAGGTCGCCAACAGCTTCCAGCAGTAGATCTGGTTCCTTGAAGGGTTTTGAGCTAGATTTGCTCGCTTTGTCAACTTCCGGTGATCAGAACACTAATCTGGCGACTCCATTGGCCTTCTTCAAGCGATCTTTCTGATTTGTGTCATCTGTTGAAGCATATTAATACCAGAATCGGAAATTCAAGTCCTATCACTACCTCAGAATAGTGAGAAGACAAGAAATTCGAACATTCTAGTATATGAAGAATCGATGAGGAAGAAGTCATTTGGAAGATCTCTACCTAGGTGTAGTTCTTGTAATATGTTTGGACACACTCATGAAGTATATGATTCTCAGCTTCCTAGGTGTAGTTCTGGTAACAGGTTTGGATACACTAGTGAAGTACACGATTATCTACCTGTGGGATCAGACAGCTAATCGCATTAGGGAAACAACTAAAGAGGTGCTAGTCGCAGGGTAACTCTTGTGCTCATGAAGGAGATCGGTGGTGGAATGGAGAAGTCCAAGGCAAAGTGGAAGACAAGAAGGCTGCTTTTACAAAGTTGGTGGAGTGCGTGGATGAGGAAAAGAAGCAAACGTTTAAGAAAGTCTATAAGACGACGAAAACAAAAGCTAAGTTAGCAATTGCGATGGCTAGCCTAAGACAACTTATGAATGTTTGTATGCCGAGCTAGGGGACAAAAGAAAAAAAGGCAAGTCCGGTGCACTAAAGCTCCCGCTATGCGCAAGGTCCAGAGAAGGGCCCAACCACAAGAGTCTACTGTACACCGCCTTACCTTGTATTTCTGCCAGAGGCTGTTTCCAAGGCTTGAACCCTGACCTCCTGGTCACATGTCAACAACTTTACCAGTTACTCCAAGGCTAAAAGTGGGGATAAGAAATTGTATAGGCTCACAAATGGAGAGGGAGAAAGGTCCGTGATTTGTATCAAGTTAAGTGTATCAAGGACGAGGAATGCAAGGTGTTGGTGGATTAAACGTCCCTTAAGCAAAGATGACAAGCTTATTGTAATACCACATAAGTTGGAAAATAGAGTCTGCGCCAAGTCTACATCGCGGGCTTGTCCAAAGATAGTTCAAAAATCCATTCCGACCTACCTAGACTATTCCAATCAAAAATGAACTGCCATGAACCAAGTCCACATCGCGGACCTAGGCACCTATTTTGTTTGTTTGCAGTTTTTAATTGAAGGGTATTTTGATATTTCCTACCCTTTAAACTATGTCGTTTTGGCCCTATAAAACCACCCAAAACTGTTTTTATATTATTATTTTACCCCAATCCCAATTATTTCTTCAATTCCCCAAAAATTTTCTAAGAGCCTCTTTGGAAAGCCACCATGTAATTGGAATCTGGTGTAATTGGATGTAATTACACTCTGTGACTCGTTGGGTAGGCCAAGTACTTGACAAAAATTAGGTTTAATTGAAGGGTTGTAATCATACTCTTCAATTCCCAGGGGAGGGTAAGGAATTGGTGTAATTATACTATATAGTTACATGAAACTTTTTAAAATTCTTTTCTTCCTTTTATTTTTGTTTGTTTCTTTAATTTATTTTTATTCTATTATTTTAATTTTGTATTTTTATTATTCTAATATTTTCTAAAAATATTGTTTTATTATTTATATCTTATTTCCTTCTCGTTCTCAACTTTTACTTCTTCACATGATTCCATTCAATTTTTAATATTATTTATTTTTTTTCTTTATTATAGTTTATTTTTTCATTAGCATAATTTTGTTAGCATTCTAATTTTTAAACTAAAGCAGAATTCATTGTTGAATAAGTTTAAAGAGTTATGTTTTCCTTTTCTTTTATATTACTAACATTTATAATAGTAATTTTTGTCAAATATGCATTTTCTGATGTTCATCGAAATTTTGTACCTTCAGTTTTTTGGATTAATTTAACTAAAACTACACTAATTTGAAAAATATAAATGAACTTTTCTTTATAATATTAGTTAAGAACATATGTTTACTAATTAATATATTTTCAAAAGACAACATACATCTTAAATACTTAATTTAATATTATTTATAAATATCCTTATTTAAATATAAATTTTTAATTTTTTAGATATTTTTTATTTTTAAAATTTAATATAAACCTTGTAATTACATTTGTGCAACCATATAGTACAATTATAATTACACTGTAGTTACATTGTGGCAAACAAACAAGTCAAAGTGATTACTAGGAGGATAATTGCTACCCTAGTAATTACACTAATTCCAATTACCAGAAGGCTTTCCAAATAGGTCCTGCGTCTTCTTCTCCAAAATTCTCTCCCAAGCTCAAGGATGGTCAAGCTAGGGTTTCTAGCAAAATCCTCCACTAAAGTTCAAGCTTCAAGCTAGTTTCCTACTCAAGATATGTGGGTATTCATCCATGAGTCCCTTCTACCCATGGAGCTCAAAGAATCCTTCACTTATTCAATATATTTCAAGTATTTTTATGTGTTTTCATGATTTCTGCTCAACTGCATAAATTATGATTTTTATTATGAGTGATTTATTTTAACATGAATTATAAATTGCATGAAATTGATGATTTTCAAATAAATTCTCTACAAGGCTACCTATGGTTTCCATGATTGTCAAATAAACATGGGCGGGGGCATGAGCCCATGTTTAGTAATGGCATGATCAGACATTATGAAAGTGTAAGTCTGTTTAATTGGACATGTTACTTGATTTTTTTTTCATTGTCAAATCTTTTCTTGAGACTTATCTTCCACTTTACTTATTTTCTGATTGATACTTCTTGCCTTCAGGGGCATCAAGTTGTTAAGCACACTATGAAGATATGGGAGAGAGTGGTGGAGATGAGGGTGAGAAAAGGAGTGTCTATTTCTGAGAACCAGTTTGGATTCATGCTGGGACGATCGACTATTGAAGCGATGCATCTTGTTCGGAGATTAGTGGAGAATACAGGGAAAACAAGGACCTTCATATGGGGTTCATTGATCTCGAGAAGGCCTATGACAAAGTTCCGAGGGATGTCCTGGAGGTGTCTAGAGGTGAAAGGTATTCCAATGGTGTATATTAGGGTGATAAAGGACACGTATGACAGAGCCAAAACTCGGGTGTGAACGGTGGAAGGACTCAGAGTATTTTCCTGTTGAAATGGGACTTCATCGAGGATCTGTATTGAGCCCTTTTCTTTTTGTTTTGGTAATGGATGAGTTGACACGGTCTATTCAGGAGGAGGTTCTATGGTGTATGCTATTTGCAGATGACATAGTACTGATTGATGAGACTCGAGCTAAAGTTAATGATAGACGGGAGATTTGGAGGCATGCTTTGGAATCCAAAGGGCTCAAACTGAGTAGGACCAAAATAGAATACTTGGAGTGCAAATTCAGTATTGTGGGGGATGTAGCAGACATGGATATGAGGCTTGCCGCTAAGTCTATTCCCAAGAGAGAAAATTTTAAATATCTTGGGTCCATCATCAAGTCTAGTGGCAATATCGACGATGATGTCACACATCATATTGCAGCATCATGGATGAAATGGAGGCTTGCCTTTGGAGTCTTGTGTGATAAGAAGATACCACCTAAACTTAAAGGTAAGCTTTTACAGAATGATGGTTAGACGTCTTTGCTGTATGGGATGTAGTGTTGGCCAATCAAAAACGAACATGCTCAGAAGATGCAGGTCGTAGAGATGAGAATGTTGAGATGGATGTGTGGACACTACCAAGAGTGATAGGATTACGAATGAGACCATTAGAGAGCAGTTAGAGGTGAGCCCTGTGGCTGATAAGATGAGGGAAGCGAGACTATGATAGTTTGGACATGTGCAAAGGAGAAGTATCGATGCTCCGGTCAGGAGGTGCGAGAGGTTGAATTTAGGGGTTACTCAAAGAGGTAGAGGTAGACCGAAAAAGTATTGGGTGAAGGTGATTAGACATGATATGATGAAACTTAATCTCACCGAGGACATGACCTTAGATAGAAAGGAGTGGAGGTCGCAAATTAGAGTAGCAGGTTGATAAGCTGGTAGGGTAGTCGGGTTGATGTCTAGTCTTGGATATAAAAGGGTAATAGGATTAGTAGTATCTTTATATCCTGTGCTGTCATTATTCGTCTTATATTATCATCATTTGTTTTTTGTTGTTAATCAGTCTCCTCTATTTTTCCTTTCCTTTTCCCTTTTATCTAGTTTATTTTGCTTATGAGTTTTTGAGACAAGGGTTTCTCGGAAACAGCCACTCTACCTCTATGAGGTAGTGGTAAGGTCTGCGTACATTTTTACCCTCCCCAGACGCCACTTGTGGGATTCCACTGGGTATGTTGTTGTTGTTGTTGTTGTTAAATCTTACCTTATGTATGCTCGTGATATGATTAAAGGCTTAGTTGGGATCTTTCAAAGTCCCGATCATCGTGTCATGCCAAGGGCGTCGCTTGGGTCGGGACACTCACTTCCACAACTATTAAATAGAGAAGGGGACAAAGACATTATATTAGATGATTTGGTGCACTCTAAAAGACTTCAAGATTTTAGATACTATAGATGTTTTAGAGTTGAGGTTGTACATGCTATTAGTAGGATGAGCAGGAGAAGAGCAACCAGACTCGATGATTTCCAGCGGAATTTTGGAAGAGCACAGACAAGGCAAGTATAAAATGGTTTGCTGGCTATTTTTAGTGTTATTTTTAATACGGCAAAAATGCCCAACGAATGGAGATGGAGTACAATAGTTCTATTGTACAATAACAAGAGTGATATCCAAAGCTGTAACAATTATTGGGATATCAAATTATTAAGCTACACTATGAAAGTCTAGGAGAGATTGGTGGAAATGAGGGTTAGGAGAGGAGAGTCCATTATCGAGAATCAATTTGGATTCATGCCAGGGCGATCGACTACTAAAGCCATCCATATTGTGTGAAGACCGGTGGAGAAATATCAGGAAAGGAAGAGGGACATACATATCGTGTTCATTGACCTTGCAAAAGCCTATGTTAGTCCTGAGTATGTCCTCTCAAGGTTCTTTGAGGGTCGACGTGTCCCGATGATTTATATTAGGACGATAAAGGATATATATAATGGAGCCAAGACTCAAGTAAGAACAGGAGGAGACTCAGAGCACTCCACCCGAGATGGGGCTACACTAGGGATCAATTCTTAGCCCTTTCCTATTTGTCTAGGTGATGGATGAGTTGATGTGATCTATTCAAGAGGAGTTCCATGGTGTATGTTATTTGCATAATACATAGTACTAGTTGACGGACACGACATAATTAATATTAGGTTAAAGGTTAAGACAAACTCTAAAGTCCAAGGGTTTCAAATTGAGTAGAATAAAGAGGGAATATTTGGAGTGCAAATTTAGTGTTACGTTGGATAAAGCAGACAAGGAAGTAAGGCTTGCTACACGGACTATTACCAAGAGAGATAGTAGGGACACGATGAGGATGTCACACATTGCATTGGGGCGACATGGTTAAAATGGAGGCTTGCCTCTATTATGCAATAAGAAGGTACCAGCTAAACTTAAAGATATGTTCTATAGAGTAGCGGTTAGACCGTCCTTGTTACATGGGATGGAATGCTTGCCAATCAAAAACTTAAATGTTCAAAAAATGCATGTTACAGAGATGAGGATATTGATATAGATGTGTGGACATATTAGGAGTAATTAGATTAGAAATGAATTTATCCGGAAGAAAGTGGGAGCGGCCTTTGTGACAGACAAGATGAAGAATTGTCTAGTCTCTGTTGTGTACTATGTTTCGATTATCACGCTATTTTATTACGGTTATGTTCTTTCTTGTAGACTTAAACGCTACTTCTCTTATTAGCTATAACGTTTTCTTCACTATTTTCTCCTTTTTAGTTAGGTTTGATGCACTTGAGCTGAGGGTCTTGCAGAAATGCCCTCTCTACCTCCACAAGGTAGCGGTACAGTTTGTGTCCACTCTACACTCCCAAGACTTCACTTAGTGGGACTTTATTAGATATATTGTTGTTTTTGTCATAGTCTAATACCCTTGTACCATAGGTCGAGGACTTTGTTGCTTCCAATCATATTTTGATGATACATCACTTTTGTCAAATAACATTTATTCACAATCTCTTCTCATTGTTATATTAGCCAATGGGCCAAAAAAATTGCAAAGGCAGTTGGACAAGCTAACCCCGTATTCTCAGTTACGCTACACTTGGCTCTTTAGATCTCAAGTTGTCTTTTAAATAGTGCATCTATTAGCCATTTCGTGTGCTAAATTGTGCAATAATATTTCTTGATTATTCTTTACTCACGCAAGACAGACGATGGGCACAAAGCAAGAATCACCAGGTCTTTACTATCCTACTACTTCTAATTACTCCACAGCATGACATTAAAGCATTACAGATTGTCCAGACCTAATTCATAAGCATTTGGAACATCCAAATTTATTCGAGCTACAGAAGATGGCATTTAGTCTAACCTATGCACATTATATTATGAGTCGTGTCAACTTGAAAAAGACCCATGCACTGCCTTTACTATTTTACAACTAATTATTCCACAGCATGCCATGTTACAACTTTACAGATTGTCCTCAAGAATTTGTGACATCCAAATTTATTCAAGCTACAGAAGATGGTATGTAGTTAGTCTAGTATATCCACATTTTATTGTGAGATGTGGCAACTTGAAAAAGACGGATGCACTACTTTTCCACGTAGTGTTGTGAGTCGTTTATAGTTTGTTTTTTCACTAGTTCATTCTGATATTTGGGTACCTAGTAGAGTCCTTCGAAGCTAGGTGTTGTTACTTTGTCAGTTCATTTATGATTATTCAAGATGTACTTAAATTTTCTTAATGAAAAATCATTTTAAGTTATTTTCTATATTCAAAGTTTTTGTGCTGAAATACAAATCAATTTGGTGTTTATATTCATATTCATAGTGGTAATGACTTACAATACTTATCCTCCCAATTTCAGCATCTTATGACTCACCAAGGAATTAGTCATCAAACATCTGGTATGCACACCCCTCAACAGAAAGAGTAGCAGAGACTAAGAATAGGCACTATAGACACTCTTCATTCAATATCATGTCCAGCTGCATTTTAGGAGCGATGCAGTCCTCATGTCTTGCTATTTAATTAATTCAATGCCCTCATCTTCCATTTGGAATAAATTCCATGTTCCATATTGCTCCTCATTCACCTTTATACTCTGTCCCCCTCATGTCTTTACGAGCACATGTTTTGTTCATAATTTAGCCTTGGAGAAAGATAAATTAACCTCTCTCAAATGTTTCTTTCTTGGCCATTATCGGGTCCAATAAGGGTATCGTAGCTACTCACCTGATCTTCATCGATATTTTGCTAGTAGATGCCACATTTTTGAGTCTCAACCTAATTTTATATGTTTCGATCATCGTGACACCTCTAAGGTATTTATCTATACTGACTTTTGAGGAATCTACAGTTACTTATACATCTCCATTCTAAGTTGCTTGGACTCTCCAAAAATGCTGCCGCATCCGTGTCGGATCCTTCAAAATACACTACTTTTGGAGTACCTGACATGCACCCGTCGATATTTTTGAAGAGTCCGAGCAACGTAGTCTCCATCCGTAGTGTCACTGCTCCTGATTTATCATTGCCATCCACATCAAACATTATGCCCAGTTGATTCACGTCTTGGACCTTGCAGCTACTGAGGACTTGCCTCTTTCTAGTCAATTGATTGCACTTCAATAAAAGTACACAATCCAGTAGTAATGCTAACCACCATTATACTTTTAAGGTTATCACCAACCATGTTTATCGGAGGTCCCCTTATATGATCTTTGAGCAATCCTTTCCTCTTGAGCTAGTTTTGGGATTGAGTTTGACAAAAAGTCCATTTAACAATATAGCTTTTAAATTCATGTAGAAACTGCTTGGTGCATCAAAATTGTGAACACAATAACTTTTTACAAATTAAAAAAAGAGAAAATTCAATAAAATTTAAAGTAGATTGTCAACAACCACCTGAGGACCATAAGGCAAATATCCATACCTATAGGATCTTTGATGATGTCATAATAATCAGGAACATCCCGTGCATCAACGGGTTCTCTGAATGGCCAAGAATCAGGATGGTCATGCATTATCTGCTCACGAGGAAAAAATTCAATAAAGATGTGCCTATTTAAATAGGCGAGCAGTGAATTAAAACCCAGTGCTAGAAGGCCTTTATGCACCAAAAGCTTAACTAAAGCAAGCAAGAGTTAGAAGCTTGGATAGTCACTCAACTTTGGGTAATTGGCCTTTATAGTTACTCAACTTTGTTTTGTTTTCCAAAAGTCACTCAACTTTGACAAGTTAGCTTTCATAGTTGTTATTCCAAAAAGTGTAATTTTCTGATGCCTATTCAATGCTGTGGCAATTTGTAATTTTTTAGAAAAAAATAAAATTTTAAATTAATTTTTTAGAAAAAAATAAAATTTTAAATTATTGAGTTCTCAGTCAAATCTTTATTCTTATTTTCTTGTTTTTCAATTTGTTTTTCTTCATTAATCTAACTAAATATGATGTTGTCTTCCGCATGAATATTTTACATATATTACGAAATATAGTCAAACTCTTGTTTTCTATAACTCGTAATATCATCTTATCATAGCAATTCCGAAATTTTTATTTTATTTCTCTCGCATTATTCTTCATTAATTACAGTAATAAGGGATTGTTGTAAATCTGACTTTACATATGTTAGCGAGATATACACATATAGTCAAATTTGTGTCTTATATAACTGATTATATCATCTTATTTAGATGAAAGCAATTTTGTAATTTTTATTTATTTTTCTATCTTTTTATCCTTCATTAATCAATTAATAAGGTGCTGTTCAAAATATGACTATTCTAGATATGTTGACTACTTTAGATATGTTACCGGGATATAATTAAATTCATGTTTTATGCAACTATTTGATATCATTTGTCTTGTATGAGTAATTCCTAAAACTATGTTTCGGTTATATAAAACATAAATTTTGACATATAAGTATATCCCTCCACAGCATATCTAAAGTTATATTTAAAAAATACCTTATAAATTTAATTAATGAAGAATAATGCGAGAAATAAATACAACAACAACAACATACCCAGTGAATCCCACAAGTGGGGTCTAGGGAGGGTAGTGTAGCAGACCTTATCACTATTTCATAGAGATAGAGAAGTTGCTCCCAGAAGACCATTGGTTCAAATATATCCGCCTCAAAAGGAGAGAAATAACAGATACAGAATAGCGACTAAGATAAAAAATAGTGACTATTCTACAAATAAAAATAAAAAATAGCAAACTAACCAATGGGCAATAGCAAAGCAATATATAAAGACACAACTAATCCTATTAACCTACTATATCACAAGACAAGACAACATCCTACCGCTACTAGCCTATTAACATTCTATCCTAATACGCGACCTCCATTCCTTTCTATCTAAGATCATATCCTAGGTGATATGAAGTTGCGTCATATCTTGTCTAATCACCTCTAACAAATACTTACAAACCTGCTAAGATAAGATGATGTAACTAGCTAGAGAAAACATGAATTTGACTATATCTCATGGCATATCTAAATTATTCAACATATTCGAGAGAACATCATATTAAATTAAATTGGATTAATAAAGAAAATAAACCCCAAAAAATAAAAGGAATAAAAGATTTGACTGAGAACTCTATAATTAAACATTACTTTTAAAAATATTTTTCCTAAAGATTTACTGTCGCCACGTCATTAGATAGTCATGAAGATTATATTTTTGGCAATAATAATCATGGAAGGTAATTTGGCAATGTTGAGTGACATTTGGAAGATAAAATAAAGTTGAGTGACTTTTGAAAGACAACAAAGTTGAGTGACCATTCAAGCTTATAACTCAATCAACCAACCAACTATTCTCAATTTAAAACTAGTTAAGGCTCACAATATGGATCTTCTATATATTCCCTCCAGATTCAGGCCCATTCTTCACACAATGATAAGTATTTTTTAAATTAAATTATAGTTGTCTAATGCTAAAGGTTCTCTAAATCTCACAATTAATCTTCTTGAGCATAATGTAAATGATACAGGAACCAAACTTTGATCCCAACTAGTTGGTAACACAAAGTTAATAGGAAAAAAAGACCTTTGAAACTTGTGGTCTAGAACAACATTAGACATTTTCTGGCTACAAATCATTTCATTAAGGGGTAAAAGAGGAATTATAACCGTTTTGTTTCAAATTATAGAGTGGTGACATTCTTTTTGGTCCGATTAAAAAGAAAACTATGGCACATAAATTGAGACGAAGGGAGTAAGTTTCTTGTTAAAATCTAGATTAAATTGATGTTTTGTATACTTCAAATAAGTACTCCACTTTGTTTAGTCTTTTACTAATATTTTAAAAACAATAGGCATCAAATATTCATCAGACATAGAAAAGCTGCTTTAGGCAGATATTCAATCAAGATGTATGAAAGCAAAAGAAAAAGGGAAAAACAAGAGTTTTACTTTCAGAAGTGAGCGCATGAATGCAGTCAAGGACCTCTGATCTGACAAGGAGTTCACTGTTTTGAAACGAGAATGACCATATTGATCAGGAGTCCATCCAGCCTCTCCTATTAAGATGCCAACAACAAATTCCCATAAGAAATTTAAGATTGTTGAAGCACAAAAGATCAAGTTATAGGAACTCGACCACGCTTACAGAGAGCAGATTTTAGAAGTTTTACACATCCATAAGAAAAATAGAATCTAAGAAAGAGGAAATAAGGATCGAAGAACTTACTCAAGCCAGGGATATCCTCAACCTTGACGGCCTTTTTGGGAATGCCTGCTTCCTTCTAAATAAGTTAGTCAAGATTAGTGAACTTCAAAATCCAACAGTTTCTTCACGATAGCAGCAAAACATAGCATTGCAACAGCAGACCAATCCAGTTACAAAGAAAACAATGTCCATATCAGACCGTATCTGCAATCGAAAAGCATTTGAACTGCCTCTCAAATAAAAGAAGACATCTGCTGATATACTGTCTTTTGCCCTCACAATTTTTTTTACATAATCTGCTGACAAGTTAACAAGTCTAAAAGAAACATTTTCCATTAATAATTTCTTTTTGCAGACCAAAAACAAGTCACTTACAGATTTTGATATTTACAACTAACCACAACTAGAAAATGATGGCAAAGATGCTATGATTTGTTAGAATACAATGTATTTGCTACTACATGGATATGGACTGTATGTACTATGTAAAATATATCCATAAATAGGTATTAGTGTGCTCAGCGTAATAATGTAGATACACATCTTAATAATATTTTTTCCCCATGCCTTTACTTCTCACATGGTATGAGAGCAACAGCAAGAAACATCTGGGGGAGGAGGGGGCCAAAAACCAGTTGTCGGGCGTTTTTCCTGTGACTCCTTAAATCTGACTTGCGCCATTTTGCTTTCAATTAGCATTGTGCGAAAACCAACACCACCACAGGCTTCCCCACTCACCGGGGACCAAACCCAGTCAATCCCTCTGATAAATGACCCTATAAACGTTCTCATGTACCTCTTGGAGCTGTGGCGCCAACAACGCTTTTGACTCAGCACCACCTCATGAAGCCCTTTCCAGCTACTTCTCAAGTTGTTTTTCTTCTTGTGGGTTTGTACAGTAATTCTGAGAAGTTCTGTCCACTTTAACGCAGATTCTAATCACCTGAACCCTATTCCTGGTTTCATCAAGTCCATATCGGGAAAAGCGGAACAGTCTTTACACCATTCATGCAGGTCGCTACTGGTGCCACAAGGAATTTTCCCACTCATGTGTCTTGCAAAGTAATCTGAGCCCTTGTCTAAGTTGGTCGTCCTCCTATTTCTAACCCCACCCACAAAATTTTCGCTGCATATCAGCCACTAGAAAGTGTTTCCTAGTGTTACAGTGAGTTTCAAACCTTTTTGTGCAGGTCTCTGCTTGTGCCACAAGGAATTTCCCAGTCAAATATGTGTCTTGCAAATCTGAGCTCTTGTCTATTTCTAACCCCACCACAAGGTAGAAGGGTGGTGAGAAACCGTCTAGATTAACGGAAGGCTGATATCGTATGCCTCCAGGAAACAAATTACAGGTGAATCTAAAGGATATCGTTAAACAAATATGAGGAGGAAGATGGATCCAATTTGCATGTCTTGAGGCAAGTGGAACTAGAGGGGGAATTTATTATGTTACAGGATAGCAGGGTGTGGAAGGGAGAAATAATACAAGTTGGTGCTTACACTCTAACATGCAGTTTTGAGGCTTTAGTTCAAAATTTCACCTGCCACATCTCAGGGGTATACACACCAAATTGTAAGGTGGAAAGGAGGGAGGTGTGGAATGAATTAGGAGGGGTCAGAGGATTACTAGAGGGGCCTTGAGCAATTTGATTTTAATGTATGCAGGTTCTCCTCGGAGAAAAGAAACCATCAAAGAAGTACTTCTGCCATGAATGAGTTTTCTGAAGTATTGAGGATCTAGAGCTTATAGATTTGCCACTCGAAGGAGGTCAGTACACATGGTTCAAAGGATATGCACATACAACAGCATCCAGTATAGACCGGATACTTTTCACTTCTGATTGGAGTGCTCAATTTAACAAGATGAAGCAAACTTCACTACAAAGAATGACCTCGGATCATGTCCCAATAGCTCTTATTTGCGGAATGACCTCGGATCATGTCCCAATAGCTCTTATTTGCGGACTGTGAGAAAGAGCCTTTAACTAGTGCATATTTTTCACTTTCAATGGCGCCCCTGTGTCGGATTCTCCAAAAATACATTATTTTTGGCGAATCCAACGGCACACTTTTGAAGAGTCTGAGCAACATAGAAAATAGTAAATCATATTTCAATATTAAGAACTGGTGATTGAACACAGAAGATTTTAGTGAGAAAATCAGTAAAGGGTGGAACTCATTCTCCTTCCATGGGAGGCCAGATTACATCCTAGCTTGTAAAATGAAAGCACTAAAAGAAAAGCTCAAGGAGTGGCGTACAAGTTAAAAAGGAAATCTGCGAAAGCTGCTTAACAAAATGGGACACTTGGATTCTTTGCTGAACAACAGAGCTTTGACCGAGGAAGAGGCTACTTTGAAGGCAGAGATTATTTTAGAGTATGAAGAACTGATCAGAAATGAGGAATGTGCTTGGAGACAAAGGTCTAGAATCTTGTGGTTGAAGGAAAGACACAACAATACAGAGTTCTTCCACAACGCTGTAAACGCCCATAAAAGATAAAAAGAAGCAACCATATTGACCAGTTGGAATACAGGGAAAGATCATCAAGGAACCAGATTGAGTAACCGAGGAAATCATTCAGTTGTATGAGAAATTGTATTCTGAAATAGAAAGATGGAGACCTAATGGAGATTTAGTTAATGGAGTTTCAATATCAGAGGAAGAAAGGGCACAACAGCAAACCAGCATGAAGTTTATAAATGCTTGAAGTTGTGTGCCATTGACAAAGCCCCAGGACCTGATGGTTACACTATGGGTTTCTTCATCAAATGTTGGGAAACTCTGAAACAGGACATCATGGAGGCCTTTCATAATTTCTATGCGCAGGAAAGGTTTGAAAAGAGCTTCAATTCCACATATATTGCCTTGATCCAAAGAAGAAAGGAGCCAAGGAACTTAAAGACTTTAGACACATAAGCTTGATAGGCAGTTTCTATAAGTTGTCTAAAATGTTAACTGAAAGAATTAAAAAGGCGATGCACAAGTTGATAAGACTCCCAACAGATGGCTTTCATTAAAGGAAGACAATTCATGGATGCGGTATTAACAGCAAATGAAGCAACAAACTCTAGATTGGGTCAAAAGAAACCAAGCATCCTATGCAAACAAGCATATGATCATATTAACCGGGGATTCCTTCTCAATATACTTGGGGAAAGTGGATTCAGTGGACCCGGTTCTGCATTTCAACAGTAAAGTTTTTTGTTCTCATTAATGGTGCTCCTGAAGGTTTTTTGAAGCTCCAAGAGGAATCAGACAAGGGAATCCCTTATCTCCGTTCCTCTTAATTCTTGCCATGGAAGGACTCAGCAACATGATCAAGACAGCTAAAACAAATAGGTGGATCACAGGATTTGAAGTATCTACAAACAATGAGAGAACTCTGGAGGTAACACATCTCCAATATGCATGTGACACTTCGATTTTTTGTGAAGCATATGAGGAACAACTAAGGTATCTCAAGGCCATGTTAGTGCTTTTTGAAGGCATGCTAGGTCTTCACATTTTTTTTAATGACAAGGGAAACCTGCAGCCGCTACCCTTTGAGGGCGCATAGGGTAAACCCTCGCTCCAATGCAATAGCTCACAAACCACATAGGAGAGGTAACCACACTAGCCAAGCCCGATGCAACGAGCTCGACCCAGAAAGCATGTCAGGTCTTCACATCAACTGGGGAAAGAGCCATTTATATACCATAAACTTGGGTCTCTAATTTGCAGCTATTGGACTCTGTGCTAGGAGGTGAGGTGGGAGCACCTAACTTGCTCGAACTCGAGTGCGGGTGTCCGATACGGATGCAGATCTAGAGGTCGGATCCTTCATGATCTAATTTTTTAGATTCAGGGATATAGATCCACATATGGATACAGGTGTGGGGATTCGCCTAAAAATAATCAAAATATCTAAAAATAGAGGGATAAAATCTGAATTATGAGATTATGTGGAGAACTTGAAGAAAATCTTGTAAGGAGAGGCATGACAGAGAAATTTTTATATAAAAGGTATTTCATTTTCTTCAATTTCATTTTAGCTTTTGTATTGATTACAGAAATCGTTAAAACTGTCCAAACTTTCCCCATCGATTTTGGTCAAAGTACCTGAAACTGGTTGACCAAATCGGACATGGATCCCACACCCATATCGTGTCGACATGGGCGCGGCATCAAAAGTAAAGAGTCTGAGCAACTAAGGGGAGGGATCACTTTGATTAATGCAGTCCTGGATGGCCTTCCTACTTACATGCTTACGTTATTCCCAAAACCTGCAAGAGTAGTATAGAGATAGGATAAACTAAGTGGAATTTTTTTTGGCAAGGAAACCATAAAAGAAAGGGATACCATCTAGTAACATGGAAAGCTCTGATCGCAAGAAAAAAAGCAAGGAGGTAGGTATCAGAAACTTGAAGAACTAAAATAAGGCTCTAAAGCTAAAATGGTTGTGGAGATATACTCATGAACCAGACTCAATGTGGAGAAGGGTGATTGAATTGATGTCTGGAGAGATGGATTCATGGGTCGACAAGGGAGCAACCAACCCCTATGGTATTACTCTTTGGAGATCAATTAGGAACTGGTGATCTTCCCTAAGAAATCATACTACTATTACAGTAAATAATGGTATCAGGACAAGTTTTTGGAAAGACAAATGGCTTGGTGTAGTTTTTCAGAGTGCTTCCCAGACGTCTTTGAGTTAGCACTACATAAAGACAAGACAACGGCTGAAATGTGGCCTCCCCAAGGCTGGGATCTATCTCTCATAAGAACAATGATTGGGAAGTTTGCAGATTACCTGAGCTTTTCAAAATGTTGGATTTATTTCAAAAGTTTGATTGAGGGGGAGGTTTGCCTATGGTGGACAGAGCATAGCGAAGAAAGATCGAAGTGAGCTCAGGTTACAAGGCCATAAATAGGGCTCCACTAACCCTCACGTAACCTTCGAGGCAAATATGGAAAGCCAAAATTCCACTCAAGATGGCATCTTTCCCTTGGCTGCTAGCAAAGGAGGCAATACTCACACATGAGAACCTAAGGAAAAGTGAGAACATTCTAGTGACACACTGTTATTTATGTGGGGAAGCAGCTGAGACAGTTGGACATTTGTTCTTACACTACAAAATCACTGACCAACCGTGGAGGATTTTCATCAATCTCAAAAGCATTCAATGGACAATGCCTAGTAAGATTGTTGAGACACTCCCAAGTTGGGAGGAAGCAAGAATTGGGGCAAAGAACAGAAGTTATTGGAGGGACATTCTACCATGCATCTGGTGGACCATTTGGAGAGAAAGGAATGCTAGAAGCTTTGAGGTTAGAAGCAGATCCCTACAAATGATCAAAACAAATTGTATTCTGTTATTATGTTTTTGGTGTACAAAGAGCACCCCTGTGAATGCTGAAGCAATCCTAGAAGTATTAGAACCGTGCTAGGCTTGCTGTTTTGTTCTTACATCTTCATACTTTTTGTAAAGGGGTTTAATACTACCTAAGTACTGGTTTATATACAAATTGTTACCTTATTCCCCCCCCCCCCCCCGACCCCCCAAAAAAAAGCACCCACAAGGTTTCACTGCATATCAGCCACTAGAAAGTGTTTCCTGGTGTTACAGTGAGTTTTAACCCTTTTTTCACTATTTTCAATTGGTTATTTGCTACATATTTCTTAAATTCAACATAGCTTTTGTGGTCAATTGTTTTGGATCCAAAAATATAGAACTTGAAAATTCAAGTGTTATGATTAAGTTAGAACCCTTGGTCGGAAGTTCAAATTAGTGAACGTGGGCTTCCTTGGTTGAGTTGTAGTGCAAGGGTCACAATGTTCAAGATTCCTTAACAAAAAAAGGGCTACTGAGATTCATGAAAAGACCAAAGCACAGTGAGAGAAGATTTATGCTCAATTATATAGTACCTTGTGGCAATGTATTGATTCCAAGACGATGCCCTTGTTTCATCCATTAGCACATGTTATTCAATTTGGGAAAAGGCTCACACTTTATACACTAATGACAAGTCATTTTTATGACGTGATAGCTCAGATGGCAACAGTCGCGCTATGTTTTTAAACATAAGGGTCAGGCTGCGTACATCCGACCCCCCCTTACCCCGCAATGGGCGGGAGCCTTTGAGGCATTGGGGTAATGTTGTTGTTGTTGATAGCTCAGATGGCAAACTTGAGAAAAACGAGACTTGGATTTGTCTACTTATTTAAGACTAGTACACGAAGTCAAGGAGGAATTTGATAGGTTGAAGAAAGTCGCAAAGAAGGTTGAAAACAACATAGGCAAAGCCAGACTTTGTTTCTAGTTCTTACACTTGCTAGACTACCTAACGACCTTGATTATGTTTGTAATAAGATTTTGGTGTCCAATGGTTCCTACAATTGATGAACTATTCTCTTGATTACTTTGCCTTGTCGCGCCACCCAATCACACCGGGGTCTCATCACCAACCATCGACTCCTCGCTCCTCACATCTCAAATAATAGAAAATTGGACATCCTAATCTATGTAGAATTGAGAGGCCAATTTTGGAAGATTTTGGACCAAGTGTAGTAATTGTAATAAGCTTGGATACACTCACAAAGTAGGTCAACATGTAATCGGAGGTTTTCTTTATCTAAAGGGAAGTATAATGAGTTCCTTCATTATCGAACAAGCAAGCAGCCATCACTACAAGTAGTCTCGGTTGCTCAGCCTAATACTTCAGTTGTTGGTAATTGTTTTTCTTGTGTTTCACAGCCTAATACCCAAGAGTCGTAGATCATGGACTCAACCGCTTCTTATCATATTTCAAGTAACAAATCACTTTTATCAATTATTATTTATTCACAATCTCCTTCCAATGTTACTTTAGCCAATGGAATCCAAACAAAAGCAAAATGCAAGGACCCAGACCTTGGGCGGCCTTAATGAAGCCTAAAAATCTGTTTCAGAAGAATTTTAAACCAAGGAGCTTACCAAGGAGCCCTCCACGGACCGTGAAAGGCCATATGGAGGGGCCCATGGCCCTTTGGACCTTGTTTTTCATGGATGCCTAAGGGTTGCAAGTGAAGGGTTCCACCACGGAACCCTCCATGGATCGTGGTGCCCACCACGGACCGTGGAGGGGCTCATGGAGGGCACCCTCCACTTGAACCCCACTGATTTCATTCTTGATATAGAACTACCATTTTGGGAGTTGAATTTAAGATTTGTCCATTTCAATTGAATTGTTCAATTCGAGTGCGGTTTCAGCACTAATAAATTCTCATGTATTATCTTCAAAAAAACATATGAAAAATGAAGAATATGAAAAATGAAGAATCTTTCACTCTTATTTCTCACTCATCTCACACTATTTTTCATTTGTGTTTATTCACAAAATATTGCACAAACACAATTTGTTTATAGATGGCCAGAAACTTATTGTAGTAAGGATACACTAGTGGGATGTAATCAAACCCTTGACCACTACGTCATGACTCTCCCACTCAAGGATAAGTTCATTTGGGAATTGGGTTTTGACCCTATGGGTTCTACAATCAATAGTGGCATAATACGCATGTAACAAATCCATCCCAAGAATGATATCAAAATCAATCATATCCAACTCAACAAGATAGTGCAGTTTGACTCTGTTTTAAATGGGGCCAATTTGGTAATTTGGCCCTTTTCTTTGGTCTTTTAGGACTTCTATGCGTATCTTAAGACTCCTAAATCATGCCTTAGTCATTTCCATGCACTTCATTTTTATTCCAACACTTGGTCTCTGGAATACAAGTCTTAAAACTTTATTTAAGCTAGGGGTGGGCATTCGGTTCTTCGGTTTGATTTTAGCATATTTCGGTTCAGTTCTTCGGTTTTGAAAAAGTGTGCACCATACTCCGAACCATACTAGATCGATTCGGTTCGGTTTTTTCAACTTAGGTTTTGTTTATTTTGGTATTTTAAAACAATTTTTCGGTGCAAATTAAAAATAAAATGAAAATGATTAAACAAACAAGGGAATTAAATCAATTAATTTGCAGCACACTATTTGAAGAGCCACAGTGCCAAACTTGGCACTTGGCAGCATTCTAGCGTCCAGCGAGAGACCTGTTTGCAGCAATTTGCACTTCCAGTTCCAGATTCAATTTTTCGAGGGCATTCCAATTTCCATTTTCCAATGGCTGCAATCCTCGGCAGAAGTTGCATTAAAATTTCCTTGGGTTAAAAATATTTGGCATGGGTAATTGGGTTGGGCTTGGGTTAAAATTTAAAAATAAAAATTCAAAAGTATATATTAAATTATTAAAATAATAAAATTTCGGTTTTTCGGCACACCACGATTTCGGGACCCTTACACCGAGAACCAAACCGAAGAACCGAAGTTTCCGAAAAAAAGAACCAAGATAGAACCAAAAAAAGACACCAAAAAACCGAATTAGTTCGGTTCGGTTCGATTTTTTTATTTTCTGGTTTTTTTTGCCCACCCCTAATTCAAGCCTAAACTTTGAAGATTCAAGCTAAGATCTCAAGTGTGCTTCCAAGATCAATCCTATCTCATCTTAATCTCTCTAATTCAAGCAAGGTATGTGTGGTTTCATTCATGATTCCATTTCAATTGTGAAGCCCAACTTCTATTTTCAAATTTTCATGAACTTTAAGTGAACTTGAAGGGTGATTTTCATGATTTGAATTTGAATTGCTAAAACTATGTTATGGGTCATCCTCAAATGATAAAGTAAGCGTGAATTACTTCTCATCTCAATGGGTTTATATGATTTTCATGAGATTTGAGCTTGCATGTCCCATTAAGCTTGATTTTGTGCATGGGCAACTATTATTATGATCTGAATGTTGGTTTCTTCATGGTTTATGCATGATACTATCATAATTTGATGATTTAAGTATGAATTTCATGTGATGATTTAAGTATGAATTTCAAGTACCCATGTTATTCCTTCATTCTTCGTGACATAAGCATGCATGAACATGACTTTTCATGAAGTTTTACTATCGATATGACTACGAAGTATGACTATGATGACGATTTCAAGGCAAATATGGTTATGAAATGAATGCGATCACAATGATGACTATGATATGGCTTTAAGCCCTCATGGTTGTGTATACACCACTATGCGCAAGTTATGAACGAGCTATTCCTATGCATGAAAGTATAATATGCATGAAAGTATAATATGCATGAAAGATTTGGCTTTTAAGCCCAAGTATGCATGACTATGGTTTGAAATGACTTATGATCCTATTACAAGAATGTATATGTTTATGTATTCCTGTGGAATGACGGCTTAGCACCGGATGAAATTGGAGGTGGGAGACTGTCACCGAGGTCCTTGATAACTCTGCTAGCAAGGACGACGATATAGAAGCCCTAAAGAACCATCGTCAAAATCTCGAGCTAAGATTGCTGGTGGCTAAAGGACACACCCAAAAGAGCTGGAAAATATGTCGAATTGGTGTTTATTTTATTTTTTATTTTTTCAGGTATGGTTTGAAGATCTGATCATCAAATCTATAAAAATGGCGGGAGCACTAGTCAACCCAAACGACATAATCAAGAACTCAAAATGGTCATACCTTGTCTAAAATGCCATCTTGGGAATATCACACTCACTTGCCCTCAATTGGTAATAACCAGACCGGAGATCAATCAGTTGAGAAGTAACCCGCTCCTTGCAATTGGTCAAACAAATTATCTATTCTCGGAATTAGGTACTTTTGGTTCTAAAAGTGTCACTACTTTCCTTATTTTGTTAGGTAGTGTATTGGGAAGGTGTGGCATTAAGTTTATATGTTTCTTACGTTATGTAATAAACAATGATGAAGCATAGTGCAAATCTTATTATTTCAAACTTAAGCATGATCACAAGAAATGTAGTCAAAGGCGCGCTTAAGCCCTGAACCAAGGCTCAAAATATCTTCGGCACTTAACCTCGTTTTATGTGCGCTTTCACTGTCATCATCAAGGTTCTATTTGCGAAGTTTTCCTTGCCAATGAGCCTCTTCTAAAAAAGTAACACTAAATAATTGATATTTCACTTTATCATAACTTTTTTCAATTTCTTTGGTCATATACTTGTCATTCATTTTATAATTATTAGTCTTAGAGTAAAACAGATGTATTTGTTTCTCCCTTTGTGCCTTTTTTTATTAAAGCTCACACTTTAGTTGCGCTTAAAGCTCCAACGACTGTAGAGTTTTTTTGCAATTTTCATCTTTGATAACACTAATCACAAGTTCATTAGCTAAGCCGACTGTCATTATATCATATTTTTCTATTAACAGACCCTTGTCCATCGAGAACTAGAACCCTCTCTCAAGAGACTGAATTAATCTATACTATATGTTAGAATAGGAATACGAACAAGAATAATATCTACAACCTACTTAGAATAAGAATAGGAATAGTATATCGAATCCTAATTGGAAAAAAATTGTATTACAGTATCCTAGTTGGAAAAGGAGTCTAATATAATATCTGTAAATAAGGTATCAATGCAATTATGTAGAGAAACAATTCAATAATATTCTTTTCTAATATTTCTCACATGGTATCAGAGCTTCTACAGTCCTGGTAGAAAATCAAAGAGCTTCCGATACCGGCGAGCGGCTATGACCCATATATGCCGCCCGTCTTGCAAACGATTATGTTAGCAAAAAAATTAGGTCACCGTGTATCTTTCTAACAACTATTTTCTCATATTTAATTTGCGCAACACTCTGCATCTTTCTGATTACTACTTTCTCATATCTAATTTGTGTAGCACCATGTCATCCTTCTAGTAACTACTTTTTCATATTTCATTTATGTAGCACCGTGCCATCTTTCCGGTGACTATTTTCTCAAATCTGATTTGCGTAGGGTCGTGCCATCATTCAACCTTACCCATTTAATTCTTTCTTTGTAAGGTCGTGCCATCATAACGAGCCTACCCATATAATTTTATTTCTCATTTTTTGACCACTTTCAAACATCAAATCTAATAATCCAGTGCATCAGCAAGTTCTAACCAGTTTTACAGTGACTATCTTGGAGTGATTCAAGATGATCCATATATATTATAGGGAGCTCAAATATGCCATCGAACTTTGAGAAAAGGCTCATTTATACCATCCGTTAAAAGTTTGTCTCATTTATGCCATTACCGTTTGAGAAAAGGATCATCTATGCCATTATTTTTAACTTCGGTTTCGCAAAACCACTTAAACAACGTTAAACACTTTTATATTAGAGTTTTGGATCAAATATAGTCTTTTTGGTCATTCTTCTTCAAGAATACCAAGAACTCCCAAATTTTCAACTTCTTCAAATATTCACGGAATCAACCCAAATTTCAAGAGTAGCATTCCTCCGAGCTAGATAGTAAAACTCAAAAACTTTTTTAGCTCGAATTCAACCTAACTCAACAAGACTCGCCTCAAATTTTTCTTCAAAGTTTCAAAATTTTAACCTTCTTTAATGGTAAAATTTTCTCCTCAACTCTAAATTAATTGAAAGTTTGAACATAGACTCAAAAAATACTAAGGAATAAGGATTTAGTATAAAAAACAACAATAAAAACACGAATCAAAGCAAATTATTAAAATTTTGGGACTGATTTTTCTTTTTTGAAATATTTTTTCACCCAGTGTTGTGAAACTTTGAAGAAAAATTTCAAGTGAGTCTAGTTGACCTGAGTTGAATTCGAGCTCAAAAAGTATTGAGTTGTGCTATCTAACTCGGAGGAATGCTACTCTTGAAATTTGGGTTGATTCCGTGAATATCGAAGAAGTTGAAAATTTGGGAGTTCTTGGTGTTCTTCATGTGTTCTCGGTATTGTTGAAGAAGAATGACCAAAAAGACTATTTGATCCAAAACTCTAATATAAAAGTGTTTAAAGTTGTTTAAGTGGTTTTGCAAAATCGGAGTTAAAAATATTGGCATAGATGAGCCTTCTTCTCAAATGGTAATGGCATAAATGAGCCATTTCTCAAAGTTCAATGACATATTTGAGCCTTTTCCCTATTTTATATCAAATTTCAAGCATTTTCTATTTACTTTTTTAAAAAAAAAAAAAAGGTTTAGACATTAAAAATGCTTTTCTCCATGATGATCTCGAGGAAGAAATCTATATGGAGCAACCACCTAATTTGTTGCTCAAGGGGAGTCTGGTAGCCATGTATATCAATTATGTAAGTCACTCTATGATTTAGAAAGTTCAACACTATAATTCAAGAATTTACTACTCTGTGTTTTATCAACATCATGCATCAAATTCAATATTTCATCAGAAGACCAAGCACATTGAGATTGATTGGCATTATGTATCAAATTTAGTATTTCTTGAGAAGACTAAACACATTGAGATTGATTGTCAATTTTGTGAAGTCGAGTGGTCAACTTGGAGATATCTAACCAAGCTCTTCATCGATCGTCATACTAATCACATTTATAACAAGCTAGGTACATATGTGTTGTACACACCAGCTTGAGGAGGAGTTCTAGAATAGGAATACGAACAATAATAATATCTACAATCCTACTTAGAATAGAAAAAGGAATAGGAATAGTATATAGAATCCTACTTGGAAAAGCATTGTATTATAGTATCCTAGTTAGAGAAGGAGTCTAATATATATATATATAGGGTCTCAATGTAATTATATAGAATATATATATATAGGGTCCAAATGTAATTATGTAGAGAAACAATTCAATAATATTCTTCTCCAATATTTCTCACACTATATTAAAAGCATGAAGACCTTAGAAATGTTGTTTGAACTTTTTGCGCTTCATTAAAAGACTTTGCTTTAGACAAAATTGTCTTATCGCCAATTTTCTTCCAACTATTGTATCATTATTTTGATATTAAATATTGACTATAATATAAATCCTAAAATAATGACAATAACAGGAGTATAACAAAATTACATGAATCCTAACTATATGAGGAAAGGTTACGTACCTAGTTTTTGGCCAAAATTGTCTATGGGTAGGTTTGGTGGTAATATGACTAAATAAAATTATATGAATCTTAATTATATAAGGAGAGATTTAGAACTAAATATGATAAAATATTAATAAATCTTTAAATTATAAAAATAAGGAGTAACACCAAAACAAAATAGGCTATTTTCATGCAACAAGACCCATTAGATTTAGGAATCCTTATTACTTATTTGCTATATAATTATAATCAAATATTTTTTAATAGTTTAATTAATTTAATAAAAATTAAGTAAATTACATGAAAGAAAAAACTAAGAAAACTACAACTAAAGCATCCTGATTTTTAGGTTTAGGAGTCCTTAAACTGTGTCAATATTAGAAAATAGTCTTTTTTGATATATTATTTATGAACTACAATTTTCCTATTTAAATCATTTAAATGTTTATGTAATTATATAAACATGGTACAAAATAATTCTTATGAGACCATTATACATGGAAAGTAATAGGAACTTTCAAAAATGACTACAGTTTGGGCTTAGTTAGAGATCTGTAGCTATATTTTACTTCATTACAATTCAAAGCTACATGTTGGAAGGAGAGAGGCGAACAAAACTAGGAGAGGAAGGAGAGACACGAACGTGATCAGGAGAGAGAAGAAAGAGAGATACAGTTGATTTGTATATTTCGATCAATAATTGTATCGCAAACACAATTGATACAGTTGATTTGTATCGATATATACAATTGGATCAAAAACTACCTACATGTTAGACGGAGGAGAGAGGCAAGCGAGATTGGGAAAGGGAGGAGAGAGACGAACGAGATCTGAGAGAGGAAAAAGGCAAGAGAGATACAATTGATTTGTATATCTGATCGATAATTGTATCACGAATACAATTAATTTGTACCAATGAATACCATTGTATAAAAAGTTATTGTGTTTGTTAATACAATTAATTTGTATCAAATGTCTTTATGAATACAATGTGTATTCAGTATTCGAATATAAATTACATAATGGAATATAATTGTATCAACATATACAATTATCAAGTTGTATCATGTTCAAATGTATTAATGAAATGCAATCTGTTTCAATGAATACAAGTATATTTATGTTGTATTTCGTAACAAGTTGTATTTGTATTCATGTGTATTTATACTATTTGTATTTGTATAATTGATACCATTTGTATTTTGAATCGTAGACAAGGTTGTGTATTATTGAAATATATCATTGGTATTTTATATCATTGAGAGTGATCTGTACAGTTGACAATTACCATTTGTATATGTATCATTGACTATTACTGTTGTATTTCAAAGAGAGGAGCAAGAGAGAGAGTAGAGAGGTGAGTGAGAGAGATAGAAAAAAGGCAAGGAAGAGTGCAGAAAGAGCGAGAGAGAGAGGGGGTGGGAATAAGAGAGAGGAGAGATGACAGAGGAAGGAAAATTTTGTTATAGCGTAAACACAAATTTTTTCTTACAAATTTATTATAAATAAATCGCTACACACACGTGCAAAGCACGTACACTTAACTGGTATTATAATAAAAGTGGAAAGCCACAAAGTTAAAAGTTGAAACACCCTTTTACCCCTATCCTAATTCAAAATGTTATAATTTATCTAATAAGTAAATATTAATTCATCAAAATATTTTCGCAACCTTTTCACCTCCTAACTTAATTGCAAGCTAAAGAGTCATAAAGTTACCATATTCATTTGTAAGTTACAAGGTGACCAATTAAGAAAATATGATTTACCTATAAAAACTTTTTGAAGATGAATCATAAATTAGTCAATTTCTTTCTGCTTTGTGTGACAAAATTGATAGAAACATGATCACTTATATAATCTGCCTAATAGTTTAAATTATGTGGTTCGGTTTATGTCTAAATAAAGTTATAAAAGAAAGATTAGTTTGTTGGGGAGAAAGAGAGCAAGTTTGAGGAATTAAAAGCTTTTCTTTGTTCCTAATTTGTTGTTTTTAATCTTCTTCTCTTTTTCAAGTTAAATATTATATTCTTTTATTTTCTGATAATTTTGTCCTATATATTGTACCAAATTTATCATATAGACATGATTAGACTAAGTCTTTGGGATAAATGTGCAACACACATTCTCAGAACGAGTAATTTAAAAAAGAAGGAACAACATTCAACCAATGCAGTAATGATAAATCGATATCAAGGATGGAACTTTGTTCAGAGATAAAAAGTGCATACCTTCTGAAAATCAATTCCTGGATAGACAATATGACAATTTGATAGCTCCCTTATCTTTTCATCAATTGCCTAATAACAACAAGAGAAAAAATACTGCAAGTCAATAACGTCTCGTTTGGGCAGGAACCATACCTTACTCTACAAAGCTGTAATAAGGACACAGATAAATGTAACTAGTCAATTTCTTGGTCCATAAAAAAGGAAAATTTACTCCAAACAATATAAGTTACCTTCCACATGGTTAGAATAACCAGAGGCAAACTAAAATGAACACTTGCCAAGTGCCTTTTTATTTAGGGGAAAAAAAAAGGTTAAACCCCATATTGCTACCAGTGAGCTCATCCCATTTTTCAATTCTCCAACCCCATCCATGTTACAGACTAACTGTGTAATATACTCTCTTTCTGAATCCATGAATTAGCAGTATACGTATGTCCGAACCACTATCTAAAAGCAATTAGCATTATACTTATGTCCAAACCACTATTCTAAATGACCCAAAGTAGTAGAGAAAATTCTGTCAAACAAACAACGAAATTGTAGATTAATTTATCTGAATATCTATACCAAACAAAGAAGAAATTATCTGAAGGTCTGTAAGTAAGTCTTTCCTCTCCTCCACTACTTCATCAGTAAAAGCAGGGATGTCGGAGAGGTTCATAAGCAAAAAGGAGTTGAAGTCTTTAACTGAAACAACATAAACAATTGAAATTCAGATGATACCCTCCAACAACAACAACATTACCTCAATGCCTCAAAGGCTCCCGCCCATTGCGGGGTAAGGGGGGGTCGGATGTACGCAGCCTGACCCCTATGTTTAAAAACATAGTGCGACTGTTTCCGGATGACCCATGATGAACGTCGAAAGTTGCATTGACTAATTGCTAATTCACAATTGAAAGAAGCGCAGACAGTTTAAAGAGCCATTTTGCTTTATTCCATCATACCCGAAAGCCAAAAAATAGTGAATCTTTGGCTCCATCCGAGATTGATGGCAAGATGATACCCTCCAACAATTATCAAAAGTTTACAAGTCAAACTTAACGAAGCCTAGCTAGTGAGAGCAAGCATCATGAAACTAACATTTTACTCTACCTGCCTTTGACGACGTATCATAGTAGATAAATCCGTGTAAGGAAGCTTTGGATCTATTTTGCATTCCATAAGGATTCCACCGTCATAATCTTTAATATACCTGTATAAATAATTAGCATAAATAGTTAAAGACAATAAGGTAATTCAAAACATCAAATGACCTTTGAGCCTTTCTCTTTTATATTTCTTTCATTTTCTATTTCCCTTCTCTTTTTCTGGTTTGAGGCGGGTTAAGGTGTTCGGGTGAAATAAGATGATAGAGTACCCTTATAGAAGCATAATGAAATATGCCTCAAAAATTACTTGGGTAAATAGCATTTGTTCCACGAAAGCTTAATGTAAACTTACCCTTGCCAACGCTCTTTCTCTAAATAAATCTCTTTTGTGAATCCCTGCAGGGCATTGTAAGAAGTTAAATCACTGGAAAGATAAGACTAGGGAATAATAGAACTTCTAAACAATCAAGTAAGAAGATAACAAGTAAATCACCAGATGTCATCCATGACTATGTCAGATAGTTTATGTACATACGTTTATACTTGGTCTCCCACATTGGACAAGTGTGTATGTAGTCATTGTATTCCATATATATAAATAGATAGAAACACAAGTAGTAGCTATGCATCCACATGAACTCTTTTCCTGTGCTATTTTCTCACATGGCATCAGAACTTTGGTGATAAAATTTACTGCTGCTCATCATACCAGTAACTCCCAGAAGAAGAAATCAGTTACCCCACAATCTTTTACAGTGACCACAAGTTGTCAGCATTAACATTATTTTCACTGCGTTGGGCAAAAACCAACACCATCATATGGTAGATCAGCCTCAGGGAAGCAAAAATCTGAAAGAAACTCTCATCACGCATTGTCATGCGCCACCGATAGTGGCATCTCCGGAGACACTTCCAACACGTGTTGGGCGCATGTAGCAGTTTACAGACACCTTCAATGCAGGTCTCCTCCTTAGTATTCGACCATTCATTCTACACCACCCCCTTGCCATTTTTATCGCATTTCCAATCACTGGAAACCTAATCCAATGACTCCAATAGCTTTTTCCCCAGCAATATCTCTCTGTTCCATCAACATCTGTGGACTCGTCTTTCATTATGGGTTTCGGCTGCCGCCTCTACTCTTATCCTTTCAATTTTCAGTATAATCAGCAACTGTCCGACCACTTTCTGCCAGCTAACAGTTCTCTGACCATTTTCAAGCAAGTTCTCCAGCTTTCTTGGCTATATTTTGTGATTATTTGTTAACTTTTGGTTAGAAATCTCTTCAAACCCAACCATGTCTCTCAAGTTGATGCTTATAGTCCCAACAATATGAGAGTTATGTGTAACAAGCATGGTACATATTACTTAAATGCACCAGCTTAAGTAGATGTCTTAGATAGTTAATGTAGATACATTTACACTTATAGTTCCATATAAGACAAGTGTATGTACTCATTGTATTCATGTGTGTAACAAGATATGAGTGCACGGCGTATTAATTACACATTCACCATAAGATCTTTCCCCATGTTATTTTTCTCACAGATTAGGTAAATAATTAGAAGGTCTTCAAGAGTAAAACTGCAGATTTCCTGATACGTATGAAAAGAATTCTGATCATATAAAGCGTCATAATTTAAGATTCAATCAACTAAATTTATTAACCAACAAAAGAATCCAAGGCACAGAGAGGACTATGCTTTGGCAAAAGGTGGCACCAGGTGTAATAATATAGATGATTTTGGCTCTGAGGTGATGCTCTTGTAGATAAATCCTTGAGGCATTTTTCACCACGTTCGAACCTCATTAACAACTGTACTTTATACTGGTTGACCCATCATTCTACCCCATATCTGATTAAAAGGTGTAGCTAATAAGTCCATTATATATTTATCAAACAGCTCTTTTTCAAAAGTCAACTAGATAAAATATTGATCACAATTTTCTTAAACATTACGCAACCTTCAATTTTTAATGAGCCCATACTAACCTTCATCTGGTTCTTTTGTCCTATAGTTCTCTTTTAGAATAATGAGTAAAACATTGTAGGCAATAGTTATAAATTTAGGGCTGTCAACATGAGCTCAAATAAATAAAACCAGTGGCGAAGTTAGGATTTTCGTTAAGGAGGTTCAAAAATTCAAGAAATAGACAAACGAACTAAGCTAAGGGGGCTCGACATCCATTATATATACATAATAATTATTTTTACCATGTATAAATAAAATAATTTTTTGCTGAAGGGATGAACCCCCTCGTCCCAATGTGGCTCCACCACTGCATAAAACCCACCCAACCCGTCCGAAATTTATGGGTTGGGCTCAAGGTAATTTTATGTTGGTCAATCTTAACCCATTAAGCTCTAACATATTTTTAAACAATCTCAACTGAACCCAATTTAATTTTCAAATTCAACCTGTTTTGCAAACTGTAACACCCCACATCTTATAATACTAGTGCAATGCAAATGAAACATGATAAGGTTTGGTTAAGTTAGCGTCAAATTTGTAAAAAGTGATTGAATCTCGTGTTTAATGGGCTATATGTGCGTCTAACGCTTAAGAGGGTTAAGTGCATACTTGTTTTGTATCGAATTGAGGAGATCACGGCCTTAAACAAAGTGAGAAAATTGAGGTGCTTGTAGGACTTAAGAAGCTAGCAGGTGAGTCACCTACTTGCTTAGCTTAAATTTGCTAGCTAAACAGAGACGAGGCTCGACTTCGAATTTGTCCAAATTTGATTATGAATAAAGTCCGTGTTAAGGGTGTAAATTTGGCCCATGTTTTAGCATCACCCATGTACTATATTTTCAGCCCAAGAAGGATATTAAAAGGGGCCGAAAGACATCACAACCCAACTATTTGGGCCCAAAACTAAGAGAAAGTTGGAAAATGGGCAGCCCAAGCCCATCAACTTGGAGACCCATTTAGGCCCAAGTGTAAGGGCCAAGCTGTTGGATAACCAGCTTGATAATATGTGGTATTAAGTGGTCAAAAGGTCAGAAGAAAGGCAGCCAAATTAGTCCTTTAAAACGGGATTATAAGCAGCAACATTTATTCACCCTTAGACTTGGAAAAAATTTCAGATTTCACAATTTTCTCTCTAACTTTCTTCACCTAACAAGCAGCCACAAGGGAACTTCTAGGGTTCTTGGAGAAGCACCACACCTTGAAGGTAGTGGTAAGTAAGTTTACACATGTATTTAGTATGGTTTTTTTATGAAAAACAACAAGTATATGCTAGTATGTTTATGCTGGAAATTTGGGACAGCATGTATTTAGAAAGTTGTTGCACACTTGCCTTTTGTTTTAGTGACTTCTCTATGGTTTGTGGGTTGTTTTATGAAGAGAAATTGATGTTATTAATATGGTTTGAGGTATAAATATTACCCTA
>JAABOM020000002.1:10499566-10522596 GCA_011800125.2 Solanum clarkiae
CTGCCCTTTAAGTTTGGGTGGTATCTTTTTGTCACACAATACTCCTGCGGCCAGTCTCCATTTGATCCAAGCTGCCCCAATGCGATGTGTGACATCATCATCGATATCGCCACTGCTGTGGATGATAGACCCCAGATACTTAAACTTATCCCTCAGGGGGATAGGTTGGTAAATGAAATACAGTTGATGAGAAATAGTGCAATAGATTAATTTATAGGAACTTATCATTTCTTCAGTCAGTTTTCTATTGCATAGGGTTTCATTTTAGATATTTCTTCATTAATTGTTTCTCTGAAAATGTTTTAATTTGCATATTGTAGTGGCAAGTTGAATCCAATTGTTAATCCAAGTTCGGAAATAGTACCACGTTTGCTGAGATCATATTGTGATCTAAATTTAGCCTTAAACTATATTAGTTTGAATTAGGGGTCATCTAGCTTATTATTGATTTATACTTTCATCCGATATAAAGTATATCAAGCTAATGATTGTTACTGAGATGGTGTATGGAATAATGTAACGTCATTATGTCATGTTATGGAGCTAGATCATACACACTACCATAAGTTGCATGTACCTAGGAAGATTCCTTCTACTCTGGTGATAAATTGTGACCTCTCAGTTACACTTCCATTTTAAAAGAGAAAAAGAATTTGCTCATTGGTCTTAGATGTATGAGCATTTTCCAAGTTGAATGCAATTTTGTAGTTTGAAGTGTATGGACTTGTGGTTGTATATTTCTCAATTATGCGTTGAGAACTTTTTTTATGCAGGTTTTCTTGAATCTCTTTGGAGGGACATTGATATGAACAGGCTCCAACATGACCCTAATGATAATTTGAATCTTGTGATTATATCTCATGGTCTAGCTAGTCGTGTCTTTCTGATGAAGTGGTTCAAGTGGACAGTTGAGCAATTTGAGTACCTAAACAATTTAGGAAATTGTGAATTTCGAGTTATACAATTAGGGCATGGTGGTGAATACAGCTTATCAGTCCACCATACTGAAGAAGAGATGCTAGAATGGGGACTATCCCCTGAAATGATTTCAGACCAAAAATGGCGAGCTCATGCTAGCAGGAGTTCATTGAAGGACAAATGCTCTTGGTACCTTGATTCTTTCTTTGACCATTTTGCTAGTTCAGATGAGGAAGATTATGATGAAATGAAATCAAACTTTTCTGACTAGTTTAGTGATTATTTATTGTGCATTCATCTGATTACTTACATTGTGTAGTTAGATGAGTAATTAATTTGGTTTATTGACGGTGGTAGACATAAGATCCCTTGGACTTTCATGTAGTAGTACACTTTTAGGGGCTCAAAGCGTTTTGAGTTTACTGCATTCAATATCAGTAATCTGGTGGCTCACGGGTAAGACAACTAAAGCATATGTTTAGGCTTCCAAGAGCCAAAAGCCCTTAAAAACTGTCATTATATTTATCATATAACTATTCGTTGTATACAAAAAGTCCGCAATGGTCTTATCAATACTCGAATTTATAATTCCTGAGGAATTTCAATTATACGACTTCGGAAATGCTCTTTCAATTAACAATATATTAATCATATTGTTGCAAAACAATACATTACATTGACTCATGTTTTCAAACATCTTATTGATAAAAATTTAAGTTAATTCAAAGTTCTAACATATTATTTAAGAAAAAATTCGAAGAATTTGTGACATTTAATTTTGAAGTCGTGACTATACAAGGTAATACTGAACTTTACTAAAATATTGATTGTAATTTTGTGATACGTATAATAACTTTTTTTTGTAGTTCTAGGAATGATTTTGTTGAAGGATCAAATTTGATTATAGCTTGAATTATTGAAATAAAAAATGGGTTAAATGTTCATATTAAAAAGAGTTCAAAAAGTAGTTTTAATTCTGTATAATACATAATTTTTGTAATAGTCTTAAATAAAAGATGTCATGTTTTTAGATTTAAGTTTGAGTTGTCCAAATAAGTGTGTAAGTTAGGTTACATTTCTATTTTTTTAATTAACTAGTTTTTCAGTACATGCGTTGCACACGTGTCTTAACAAATAATACATCAATAGAAATTAGGAAAAAAATTCAAGTGAAAATGATAGAAGCTGAAATTCACGATCAATTAGGTCATTCAAATTCTTTGTAAAATGACAAATGACCATATTTGAACCCTAACCAACAAAGTAAGTTTAAATAGTCAACCTCCCAAGTTACTATGATTCTCCACAATTATTATACATGTATAATTGTGTAAATGACATTTGTGTAGCAACTAATTCAATATGCTTTTATGAAAGAAAACAACGAACAATTGACTTGGATCCAAAGAATGGACCCGACAAAATATTTTATCTTGTCAGTTATGTCTAGCTATTTCAACCAATCGATCGTTCAAGTGAAGTTCTTTTCCAATTTCCAGTAAACATATAAGATCAACCTCCTTTTTTGAATCAAACAACAATTTGAGAAAGAAGAATAAGGCCTCATTTGTTCGCACTTAATGAATTAATCTTAATTAAGTGTGTTTGTTATTCTTATCTTACAACTACTTAATTGATATGAATAGGTCTGAATGATTAATACCATAGAGATGTCTATATAAAGTATTCTACAAAAATGACACTTCATCACTACTCCATGTACTTTAACCCACCATCACCAACTACCATTTCAGCTACAACTATCGCTACTACAAGTCACCACCACTTCCTTCCACAATTATCATCTCAACTCAACCATAACCACCACTGCCATCACTTACCATAATTAAGAATAATTTTCATTAGCCATCATTTGCAAATTCATCACCGCCAATCATTATTACATTCACTAATTTTGTAATGATCCTCTAGGTCAATTATGTATTTTTGTGATATTTATGCTATTTTGAGCTTCTGTGTAGTAACATCAGACCTTTTATGACATTTTAGGGCTGTTGGGATGATTACAGAGTGTTTTGGTTGTGAGATATGTGAATTTGCGAGTTAGTGAGAAGTTAAAGTTGTAAAAATGAGAATTTTGATAAAATCCTGGCAAACAGCTTTAGAATGAGATTCTGACATTCCATCAATTCAGAAGTGGTTGATTTTTGATGGGAGGTTGGTTGGTCTAATGATGGAGGGTCCCGGTATGACTTTGAGCCAAAAGCTGCAAATGAGTTCGATCGGAAGCTAAAAAGTGCGTTTCCGTAAAAAACCTAGCTGAACACGCTCAAAATAGAAATTTAATAGTGTAATCAGCTCCAAAATATCGAAACAATCTAAAAGGACCCTTCGTTAATTGACGGGGGCATCCAATTGCATTTGACCCCTTCAGTCTTTTAGCTAAAATTAACCAGAAAGAAGTGGGACCTTCATTTTTTCGTTAGGTGCTTCGTTGGGAATTCCGACCCTACCGTGGATCCAGAATGTCAAAAATCATGGGGTTACCCTATTTGTTTGCATAAAACAGACACCGGATGGCCCGGGAATGGCCCGGGAAGTTCTTAAAATAGTTGGTGTAGTACCAGGTAAAATAACACTCTGTGTCCGCGGAGGGTAGGGGCGCGATCACGGAGGGAAGCACAAGCAGAGCTCTACGTTCGCAGAGTTGTGCACACATTTGCAAAGAAAGACCAGCCTCCCAAAGCTCTGCATTGGTGGAACCTAGCCTGTGTTCCTAGAGGCTATGGGGGTGGCCTATATACAGGACTTCTCCTTCGCGAACAACCTCATTCCCAAACTTCATCAAGTCGTATAAACCTATTCAGAGCTTCAGTTTGATTATTCAAAGGTCTACATAATTTTGAATGCTATGGTGAAGTCTGATTCAGGATTTGGCACGTTATTCGATGTAAAATCACTATTTTAGCTGATTACATTCTTGGAATGTGCGAAAACATTGCGCTTTGATATCTTGGCCAATTCTTGGTGGACTTAAGTGAAACTTGAGTCTAAATTGTTTGACGTTCTTAGAGAAACACTGTGATGTGTTGGGTTTTTGTTGAATTCAACCGAATTTTGTAATTTTGATAGAGAATGTTTTGAAAGAAATATTTTTCCTGGTAAAGATTTTCACTTCGTTTTTGGGCCATTTCTCAGCCTTCTGAGGTCCATTTTAGGCCAAATTTTTGGCTATAGGCTCGGGGTGATGTGGCGACTATTTTTTGAGAATATTTTTGGGAGTTTGCTCATGGGCCCTATTTTTCCTCATTTTGGGTGCGGTTTACATAATTTCACCTGTCTCTCAAAGATGTTACAACCAATATGACCGTGTTGACCCTATGAATTATGTTTTTACAGCTGAGTAGCGTCGAGAAGTAAGCAAGAGGGGAAAGTTCAAACGAATTAATTCGGGATGTGAGACGTCACTGCCAGGTAGGCTATGAAATGACCTCAAAAAGTGCCCAAAAATGTGCCTCGAAAATGTTCATAATCATAATTTCCTTATATCTCAAAATTCATTTTTAATATTGAAAATACGACTTCATATTCTTGTTCAGCGGGCAAAATTGAGTGGGAAATGAGTGTAACTCCAATTTTAAAACAACCGTAGCAAAATTTGATTTTTTCAAGTTTTTCCAAAACAGTGGGGGTGTGCGTTCCCTCCGTGACGCGGAGCCGTCACGAAGTAGTACATTTTATTGCCAGTTTTTTTTATCTCGGCATAAGGCCTTGGAGTCTTGGGCTTAAGCCTTCCTATGCGTAAAAACATCTATACTTACTCATATTTTAACTCCATATCATACAAGACATTCCCCAAAATCCTCTCAAACACTTAGACAAGTATTTCACTCAAAATTCAAGTGTCCCAATCTCATTCCAGATGTGAGGATTTCATCCGATCTTCAAGTCTCCATTCAAATCTTCATCAAGGAAATCTCGAAAGTTGAGGTATGTGGTTTTGAACCATTGGGTCCTTTCACCCATGGTGCCCAACCTTCCTTTTTATACAAATTATATGTTTTCAAGTTGATTTACTTATGGGTATTCTTACTATGAACTTGATTATAAACTATGTTGGGGTTTTCATAAAATGTGAATTGTTTAAGCATATTTTGAGCTATGAATGTTTAGTTGCGGTTTATATTTGCATTTTTTTGAAAACTGTTTGTGATATCTTGGCCGTCTCTTATCAGAATTAAGTAAAATTTGAGTCTAAATTGTACTACATTTTGAGACCTATGTTGCCGTATGCTCGAATTGTATTAATATAACCATATTTTTGAGAAATATAGCTGGGGAGCTGCTATAGTACACATTTCCGATAAAAAAACTCATATGGTTTTTTGTGTTGTTTCTTATTGTTTTGAGTCTCGTTTTGAGCTTAATTTTTGGATATAGACTTGGAGTGACATAGATATCGTTTTATGGGGGTTTGGTTTGGCATTTTGGGCGTGGGCTCCATTTTCTCTATTTTAGTCACAATTGACCTATTCTCTCCCGTTTCTTGAGATATTATAGCCAAAACAGTAGTATTTATATTGTGACTCATATTTTGATAGCTAAACAACATTTGAAGGTCATCAAGGAAGAAAACTTGTGTGGACTGATCTGGGATGCATGGATTTATCTTTCAGGTAGGCTAGGCTTTCCTTACTTCTAGACTAAGCTAAAATATATGTATATGGGGAGCCTGTTTGTGGTTGGCAGTCCTAAGTAAGATATGCATATATGTCGTGAGGCTGGTTGAGTATTACATCTCCTGCTCTGTATTTAAATAATGTTGTTATAATTTGTTAATACTTGTTTTCCTAGATAGTCATTGTACTTCAAATATGGGGTAACTACGGTTATTTTGGGATACTGGGTGGTTATTCTGGAGTGTACTAGTTGTGATCACTATAGTACCTAAGTTCTAGCACTGCTGAACTACGAAAAGTCCTGGTAAAGGCTGGATGTAGGCTAATGCCCTATAACAAGTATGTACTCTAGCTTAACTCCTATCGATAAGAATGTGTAGCCTAATGCTACTGAGATATGCTGGCTGTGAGGATGTTTCCTGATTACACGCGGTACTGTGGATTGAATTTGGTATAGATGTGATTCTAATTGGCTAATTTGTTCTATATACCTATGATTCCTGGTATCGATATGACTCTATCGGATGTGGTTATTCTGGATATTGTGATATACCTGTCGATTATTCTTTGGTCTAGGGCCCTGTTGATACTTTTGGTCTGGGACCTTATTGATCAATTTTGGGTTTGAGACCCTATTAATACTTTGGGTCTAAGATCCTGTTAATTATTTTTGGGTCTAGGACCCTGTTGATACTTTGGGTCTAGGAACCTATTGTTTATTCTCTGATTCTTTGTCCTCCTGGGAGACTAAGTAGGCTTAAGTCGACGCTGCCCTAGATACATAATGCATAGAGCTAGGAAAAATACTTGTTTGATTATCCATGTTTACTCAGAGTACTTGGGATTGGCTGGAACTGGTATTTGGCTTTGGGTGGGAATGACCCTACATTAGTTTGTGAAATGCATACCTCTGTATGCAACTGTTAGTTCTTGTCCATTTGTTATCCTTACTTGTGGCTATGATTAGCTATTGTTATCCAAAGGATGGTGACATATGGTTGTGTGAGTTGGATTGTGTGTGATATATGTGTTGGGAGTGTCATCGTCTACGTTCACTCTAGGCACGATATGACTTTGGAGTTCTAGATCTGAGTACACTGGTTAAATGAGTGATTGTTTGATACCTCAAGGCCTATATGACGCTTCCCGCACTTTGAGCTCTGGTGGTCACGTCCAGTGTCTGAGATTCAGGAGTCATGCACCATGGTCAGAGTCCGGTGGCCACGACTAGGATGCCGAGTGGTAGATGCTGATTCTGAGGTTCAAGAACTTGTTGATGTTCTGGGTGGAGGACCCCATCGATTACATTTTGGGTTTAAGGCCTATTGATTGTGTTAGGGAGATTGTTTCTTTCGCGGGGGATACATCCCACTATTATGTATATTATCAGACCATTTAGCCCTGACTAACTGCCCCGACCAGAGGCTAGGTCAGGAATGGGGTTTTAGGGCTCGTTTTATATTGTAGGGGTTCGAGGCCTCGTGTGATACTGGTTACTGGATGGGTCGAGGACCTGGTTGATTACCTCTCACACCTATACACACCCTAATTGTGCGTCAGTGTATATTCTGGGCTTATGGGGTCCAGTTGGCGTACATTCATAGACACTAAGGCCTTACACCTATGTACATCTCGACCCCTTGATCATGTGATATTGAGAGTTGGGTTCCGTGGTGATTCAATCAGTTTGATTATGCATGGGTATATTTTTTGGGCTTATGGGGGCCAGTCGGCATATAAAAAGTCAGAAAGATTGAGAAAGAGAACCAGTTTGATTATGCATGGGTGTATTTTTTGGGCTTATGGGGGCCAATCGGCATATAAACATAGATATTAGGGATTTGCACCTGCGTACAACACTATGTCTCTATTCGGTGACAATTACGGTTTGGTCTTAATGGTGTTTCGTCCGTTAGTATCAGTGCGCATCACTTGGGTTGGTTCAGTTGGGGTTTGGGGATGCTCCAGACATGGTTACTCCTTGATCAAAGTTCTGATTTACTACATTTACTACAATTCTCTACATTTGATCCATCTATATTTATAATATTTCACTCAATCGGCCGATGATGCCTACTGGGTGCCTGTTATCGGTACTCACCCGTACATTTCTGCATCATGGCATGGTGCAGGTCCAGGTACTAGCCACAGTTGCTGAGTTAGGGTTTCATAGGCAATTCAGGAGACATTGGTGAGCATTAATAGCTCTAGATATTCTACAATCTCCTTCTATTTTGACGGCCGTCTTTTGTATTCAGACACTAACCTTATATATATAGTTTGGATTTGTATATATAGATTGATATTCTACTTATGTATATAGATATGTATATCTTATTTTGAGTATATGGTATCTCTGCACAGGTGACTTTCGAGTCCTAGAATAGGTTGTTGTTGGCTTATTTTGTATATCTTTAGCTATCGTTAGGCTTAGCTATCAGGATATGTACCGAGGGTTTTGTGTTGGCTTGCCTGTAGGTGTAGTCTAACAGGCGCCATATGACCTGAAAGGTCGGCTAGTAACATTTTATAAGGAAGACATTTTTCTTAAATTTGAGGAAAATAAGTAGATTTGAAAAATATATTCTAAAATATTTAAGCGAACCAAACATGAGAAAATTTGAAAATATTTTCCAAAAATGTTTTCCTTCTTACCTAGCATAACTGAAGTGTAGATCATCTAGTGTATGATGATTTGACTTCAAAATAATATAAAGGGGAATAGATAGAAAGTAGAAATTTAAGATTTTTTGAGTTCTCAATGTGTGTTAGTCCATAGATATTCCAAAATTTATTAAGATGACTCATTCAACTCCAAATTTAGTTTGTTCATAAAAAATAATCATGGTGATACTTGGTTATTGTCTCCTCATAACTGATTATATCCTTTTTGATATTTTTGGGTTATAGAACATGTGTTAAGTAGCTTTTGAGCTCTCGATATGTGTTATTCCATAGATTTTTTGAAGTTTATTGGACCGACTACATTCAGCCTTAAGCATGGTGTATCTATCCAAAATAGTTTTGGTGTCAATACTAAGTGTCTCTCCATGTTTGATATTTTTTGACATTTAAGGGAGATAAAAAGAATAGTAGGATATTTTTTTTGAGTTCGCGCAGTGTGTCACTATATAGATCTTTTGAAATTTTATTGATCGACTTTGCTCTAACTCAAGTTTTATGTATCTATCTGAACAATTATGGTGATCAATACTTTTGCTCCATCATATCTAATGGTATTATTTTTTTTCTTTGGAGTCACAAAATAGAAATTAAACATTTTATGAGTTCTCTGTATATGTTAGTCCATAAATTATTTTAAAAAACATTGGACCGACTTTGTTCTGCTCCATCCTTTGTATGTCTACACGAAATAATATTTGTTAACACTACTTATGAGGCAGAGGAGAAGACTTGAGTTGCTCAAGACTACGACATCAACATCTCTTACCATCTTGGTAAAGCTAATATTGTTGCTGATGCTCTTAGCAGGTTGTCTATGGGAAGACCTGCTCATGTGGAAGAAGAGAAGAAAGAGTTGGCAAAAGAGGTGCACAGACTAGCATGATTGGGAGTTCAACTAGATGAATCTAGTGAAGGTGGAATGCTTGTACATAACAGGTCTACATCATCCCTTGAAGTAGAGGTAAAGGAGAAGCAAGAACATTATCCTATCTCACTCTAATTGAAGGAAGATGTAGATAAGAAGAAAGTAATGACATTCATCAAAAGGGGAGATGGGACATTGAGATGCCAAATTAGATTGTGTGTTCTAGATGTTGATGGTATTTGAGAAAGGATCATATCAAAAGCCCATAACTCTAGATATTCCATCCATCCAGGGTCTATCAAAATGTACCGCGACTTGAGAGAGGTTTATTAGTGGAGTGGGATGAAGAGAGACATCGTAGACTTTGTTTCTAAGTGCCCAAACTGTCAACAAGTAAAAGTTGAGCACCAAAGGCCATGTGGAGTAGCCCAGAATTTTGAAATTCCTGAATGGAAGTGGGAGATAATCAATATGTATTTCATCACAGGCTTACCGAGGTATCACAAACAACATGATTTGATCTAGGTGATTATTGATAGGATGACTAAATCGGACTACTTCTTGGTAGTAAAAACTACGAATATGGCAGAGGACTATGCCCGGTGGTATATCCGATAGATTTTTTAGTTGCATGAAGTTTCTTTGTCCATCATATCAGATAGAGGAGCTCAATTCAGTGCCCAATTCTGGAAGTCCTTTAAAAAAGGCCTAGGTTCAAAGGTGAACCTTAAGCATTCCACCCTCAGACCAATGGCCAAGTGGAGCATACAAGAAAAACTTTAGAGGATATGTTGAGGGCCTGCGTCATTGACTTCAAAGGTAATTAGGACGACCACTTGCCTTTAATTGCGTTTGCCTATAAACAACAACTTTCATTCGAGCATCCAAATGGCTCCTTATGAGGTCCTCTGTGGTAGAAGATGTAGATCACTGATTGTATGGTTCAGGGTAGGTGAAGCAAGGCTGATTAGGCCAGACTTGGTACATCAGGCTTTGGAGAAGGTAAAGATTATCTAAGAGAGATAGAGAACTGCACAGAGTCATCAAAAGTCCTATACTGATGTTAGGAGAAGAGACTCAGAGTTTGAAGTGAATGAATGGGTATACTTGAAAGTGTTACCCATGAAGGGTGAAATGAGATTTGGGAAGAAAGGAAAGTTGAGTCCTCGATGCATTGGTCCCTACAAAATTGTGAAGAGAGTGGAAACATATCTTCTGAGTTGGAGCTACCACAAGAGCTGGCAGTCATCCATCCAGTCTTTCACATTTCTATGCTTATGAAGGGTTTGGGAGATCCTTCTCTGGTTGTGCCTCTGGTAAACATTGGAGTGAAGGATAGCTTGAGTTATGAAGAGATCCCAGTCAAAATCGTTGATCATCAGGTTCGCAAGTTGAGAACTAAAGAGGTTGCATCTACAAAGGTATTGTGGAGAAGCCAATCAATGTTGAAGAGTCAACATGGTAAGCTGAAGAGGATATGAAGGCTAGATACCCTTACCTATTCATGCCTCCTAATGATGAAATTGATGGTAATGATTCAATTCTATTCTCCGAGTTACTTTTCCATTATTGAGTTCTTATCTTTGAGTTAATGCTCTTCTTGAGTCTATGAGTGTTTGTGTATGCATGCCTCTAATTTTATTTGTGCCTAATGATGATGTTAGAGGTAGTATTACGATTCTGAATCCTATTTGAGGTTGTTTCCGAGAGTATGAGTATTCGAGTATCCGAGTATCTGAGTTCCTTCTTGATAGGTCTCCTAGTTGCTCATCATTCGAGGATGAATGGTCCCAAGGGGAAGATATTGTGACACCCCATAACTCTATTGTTACATGTACCTATATTTCAGACCTCATTATTATATATAGAAAGTGTATTAGGGTCATAAGAGACCTCTAGTACTCAACCGAGTACAGAACTTTTCTAAAAATTAAATTTCTAGTATTAGATTATGCAAGGGTCAACTTTACTTGATCATAACTCTTAGCACACAAGGAATTCTTTGCCCCATGACCTTCCAAATGAAAGGTATTTAAATTGACTTTCCAACACAACTAATTTCACCGCATTCAATATTCGGAGTCAAACGTTATGGCTGTTTTACTGGAGACTGCCAGATGCAGAGTTATTTTATGAAACCACACACAGGTCATGGATTAAAGTATGACCATTCTGCTAACTGAGCATGCTCAAGATACATTTCTTTTTGAAGTGAAAGTGATCATCAAAGTAATAAACCTAACCCAAGTTATGGTCGAATACCACAGGAAATATGAGACTTTTGTAACTTGGTTCACCAATAATCAATTCAAATATCAACAAACTTAATTCGCTAAAGGGGGGGGGGGTTTGCAATGATTGATAGCAAATTAAACTAGACTAACTAAAATTGGAAGACAAGAAATAACGGGGAGCAACTTGGGGTATTGTGTTCCCCATGTTTCACTAACTCAACTTCCCCAAATTTTACAATTCTCAACTAGAATATCGCATGTAGGACAGTAATTTAGGTTCTTCCAACCTTTTGGTCAGAGGTGAAGGTTGAATTTCACTATGAGAGATGACCCTTCTCCCTAGTGTGCTTAACTAACCATTACCAATAATCCCAGTCAACCTCCCTTAGATCGAGTTCGGTTGATTTAGACGAGAACATATCATCGAATCCTATTAATCACTCTCTTTTCCTATTCATTACCATCTGGATCGAAAATGTAATACTAGGCAAGTTCTAATGTTGGCCGCCACTAAAAACATTCAAAATGAAGAGAAGTGATTAATACATAAAACTACCCATTCTAAGAATTGCAAATAATCCGGGTTTTCTAAGCTAGATTCTCATGGTTCCCACAACCCCAAGTTGTGGGTTTAGCTACTCATGACTTGGGCAAATAATGAAACAATGAATAAAGAAAACATGGTTAATCACTTACCCAAGAAGATTGGAGAACAAGAAAACCCAATATGAATTTAGAATCACAAGATTGAAACATGTATTGAATCCACAAGTGAATCTAATCTCCAAAATTTAGTCTCCAAGGATAAACCCTAAGAAAATACTCTAACATTTCGTGCTCTCTATGTGTCTCTATCTACTCTCTCTAATCTATGTAAAACTTTTTGCTAAAAACCTAAAATATACTATATATAGTATTTATAAATAAGTCTCTAAATTGATTAGAAAATCTGGTCGGCGCTTGATACGAGTCACAGTTATGACTCGTAACTCGTGTCACGAGTCGTAATCGAGCTTTCGTGGTCAGCCTCTTCAATCTTGGACTTCACTTATATGGAACACCATTATGAGTCGCAGTCTTCTCTATGACTCATATTAACCTCTCGTAGTCTTCAGCTATCTTTCTTGGTCCAAGTTCAATCAACACCGGAAATCACTACGGGACATCCCTTTATAACTCGTAGAGGGTACTATAGATCGTAACTGGGTCTCATGTGGATGACCTTCATGGTATCATATCTTGTACTTTAAGCACTGGAAATCCCTACGAGACCATCTCTACAACTTAAAGGGTCTCGTATATCCTAAAAAATTAGCAAAACCTGCAAATTTTCCTAAAATTGTGCCAACCTATTTTCCTTGTAAAACACACATAAAACACGTAAACCATAAATGTCGCATTGAGAACACACAAAATTCTAAGCTTTAGGCATCAAATGTGCTGTATTTTGATAGCATATCAAAACCCTCAACTTAGCATTATTGCTTGTCCTCAAGCAATGACTCAATCTATATAGATAATAATGCAACACATAGCAATCAACCCAATGACACATACCACACTCAAATCCAACTCAGGTACCTCTATCAGGTTTTTCAAAACAAGATCATGTAGCTATTTTAGCAAACCAAAGCATATCAATGCATTTGACAACCCAACTATGACAAGTAAGGGAACATCAATAATCCATAATCACTGAACAAGTAAAATGTTGACAGTACAATGCAAATGCCCTCATAAAAAAAGAAGTGCCTTTTAACACTCAATGATGATTTCAAAATTTAACCATAGGATTGTGGAAGCACACTCACTCTCACAAATGACATTCATGCATGATGACCAATACCATAGGCTTGCCTATATACTCATGACCTAGACTTTTAACTAATTGAGCTAGGATCACTTTAGGACTTTATAAGCTTGTAACGTAGGCTCATGGGGCTCTGGTATGACATTTTGGATAATTAGTGACTAAAGGACAACCTTGAACCACGCTTTTCAACATTCTCACCTTACCAACTCAATCATTTCCACCTCATTCTCCCTTTCTTCTTCATATTCAAGCTTATCCGGGTATTTTCTTCTCATTTTCAGCTTTTGCCTCATTTTCACATATCATTTTGCTTGTTCAACTCAATCTAAGGCATCTTTTTCTTTTCCTTTCACCCGGTACATAATTTTCTTCTTTTTCTTTCTACTCCCAACTCACCACCTCATTTATTTTGCTATTTTACCTCTACACTGGCCATCCTCAACTTAGGATTTTAGCCTATATCGAAGTGCTCAATATCTATTCCCCAGATCAGGGCCACTTTTGGTAGCCACCCTCAACTTATACTTTTTGCGTAAATTAAGTTTCACAATCCTCAAGGATGGACCAAGTCAAATTTGAAGGTATTTCACCAAACAAGGCTGGGCTAATCAGGTGTTAAGAAAGAAATGGTACATGTAAGACTCATATATTTAGAACAAGGGATAAGTTTCTCATTTGGTCAGTTATTTTAGGTCAAAAGTGGACTAATTTCAAAGAACAAGGGCCCAAGATCCCTTCCTAATCCATATAATCTCCAGTCCAACTTAGAGTAACAGGGCAAGTTTTGAATCAACACATAATGCAAGAACATAAAAAAATTAGCTCACACACACATGACATTGCATACATAGCCAACAAAAACTCAGATCATGCTTCATGTATCAAATTGCCCTCACTTAATCAGAACAAACATTGCCAAATCATTCAAAAATGCATAATTGCAATATAACTACTACTCAAAAATTTTGATGGGTATCAATTTTCAAAATATTTCATAAAACATCGTAAACAAGATACATGCCATAAGTTCAACTACTATATGCTACAAATATTATCTAAGACATCCTAAACATGTCGGTTCAACAAAAATTAAAATATCCATGAGGAAAAAGAACACAGGCAAGAAAACCTCGGGATCAAAATTTGGGATAGTTATGGACTAAAAGCTACTCAGACTTCACCCTAGTCCATAACTATCCATACCCCATCAAAAACTTTGTGCATTGTCCTCAATTAACCAATTTAACAAAAACATATAATAGTAGGGGTTGGAAAAACATACCTCAGCGTTGAAGCACCTTTCCATCCTGGGTTGCCTCCCAAGTAGCGCCTGATTTATAGTCACAACATGACATAGCCATCTTGAGTACTTAGACTTCCCCAAGATCCCATTCTTCAACCGTCCTGATCTTTTCTACATTGCCGAGGTATGACTTGACCCGTTGGCCATTTAGTTTGAAAGTGCCTCCCTTTTGTTTCTCCAATTCAATGGCCCAATGATCAAAGATGCACGCTATCTGCAAGGGTCCCAATCATTTGGATTCGAGATTCCTAGGGAACAACTTTAATCTAGAATTAAAAAGTAGAACAAAGTCCCCTGGTGTGAATCGACAGTTTTCTATATGACAATCATGTTAGATTTTCATTCGATGCTTATATAAGGCTGAGCTCTCATATGCTTTTAATCGAAACACATCAAGCTCATTAAGTTGGATTAATCTAGAGGTAGTTGCATCATTCCAATCTAGATTCAACTTGTTCAATGCCCACATTGCTTTATGCTCAAGTTCCACGGGCAAATGACACGCCTTCCCAAAAATAAGTTGGTACGGGGACATGCCAATAGGTTTCATGAATGCAGTTTGGTATGCCCATAATGCATCATCCAGCTTTCGAGACCAATCGATTCAGTTTGCATTCATAGTTTTGGATAAAATCTGCTTAACTTCCCTATTTGACACTTCTACTTGCCTACTTGTCTGAGGATTATAGGGTGTCACCACCCTATGTTTCACTCCATGTTTTTTTAGGGAGAGCTTTAAAGAGTCTTTTTGAAAAAGTGAGAACCTTTATCACTAATGATAGCCCGAGGAGTACCAAATCTTGAGAAGATGTTCCTTATGAGGAATGTTGTGACACTTTTACCCTTATTGATAGGTGGAGCTACGGTCTCCACCCACTTAGATACGTAATCCAGAGCAACTAAGATGTATTTGTTCCCATGTGAGCTAATAAATGGTCCTATGAAATCTATCCGCACACATCAAACAACTCAATCACCAAAATAGGATTTAGAGGGAGCTCATGCTTGTGCGCAACCCCACCTTATCTTTGGAATCTATCACAAACTTTGGCATAGTCATGAGCATCTTGGTGGATCGTGGGCCAATAATACTCGCATTGTAAAATCTTGTGGGTCTTTTGAATCCCACTATGATGTCCACCCACTAGTAAGGAGTAGCATGCTTTAAGTATGCTCATCATTTCCGCTTCAGGGACACAACAACGAATAATCCCATCAGCACATACACAAAACAAGTATGGGTCATCCCAAAAGAACTTTCTCATATCATGCATGAACTTCTGATGTTGATGTGTGTTCAAGTTGGATGGCACAAGATCACTCATAATTTGCATATTATGCAAACCAAGGTATAAGATCATGAGATGCAACCAACACTTTTCATTAGGAAAAGAATTATCTATCCCCACTCTATTATCAAATTGCAACATTGCCCAATCTTGTAATCTGGATAGATGATCTGCAACTTGATTTTCTGATCCTTTCCTATCAATAACATTAAAGTTGAACTCTTGTAGGAGAAGTACCCATCTTATTAACCTTGGCTTCACATCCTTTTTGGCCATCAAATATTTGAAAACTGAGTGGTCTGTATGCACTACCACTTTGGCTCCTAACAAATATGAACGAAGCTTTTCGAACGCGAAGACCAATGCAAGCAACTCTTGCTCTGTGATAGTGTAATTATTTTAGGCCGTATTTAGGACCTTATCAGTATAATATATGGGATGTAACACTTTCTCCTTGCGTTGTCCTAATTGCACACCTAGCATAACCCCACTTGCATCACACATAATTTCAAATGGCTTGGACCAATCAGGAGCTACAATAATTGGTGCGGAGATTAATCTCTTCTTCAACTCTTTAAAGTCTTGCATGCATTCATTATCAAACAAAAAATGGCATCTTTCTCCAATAATTTGCATAATGGGTGTGAGGTTTTAGAGAATCTTTTAAAAACCTTTGATAGAATCCTGCATTCCCCAAGAAACTCCTTACACCTTTGACTGAGATGGGTGGTGGAAGTGTCTCAATCACCTCAACCTTATCCCTGTCAACCTTAATGCCTTTGCCAGATATTCTATGACCCAACACAATACCCTCTTTCATCGTGAAATGACACTTTTCCTAGTTTTGCACCAGATGAGTTTCTACACACCTTTGTAACACATCATGCAAGTGTTCCAAACAATCCTCAAATAAGTGCCCAACCACGCTAAAATCATCCATCAAAACCTCAACAGTATTCTCCACCATATTCGAGAAAGACAGCATGCATCTCTAGAATATTGCTGGAGTATTACGCAGTACAAATGACATCCTCTTAAATGCGAAGGTATCATATGGACATGTAAGTTGTTTTCTCTTGATTTCTAGAGCGATGATGATCTGATTAACCAGAATATCCATCAAGGAAAGAGTACCACCCCTTTTCTACTAATCTATCAAGCATCTAATCCATGAATGACATAGGAAAGTGATCTTTCTCTGTTGAGGCATTGAGCTTTCTGTAGTCAAACACACCCTCCATCCTGTGACTGGACTCATAGGAATCAATTCATTGTTAGCATTAGATACCACTGTGATACCCCTTTTTTTGGAACACATTGTACTGGGCTCACCCATTCACTATTCTGCAATTGGGTGGATTACTCTTGTATCTAACCACTTAATGATCTCTTTGTGAACTACCTCTTGCATAGGAGGATTTAGGGGCTTTTGATGTTTGATGCTTAGCTTATAGTCCTTGACTAGCTGAATTTTATGTGTACATATTCTAGGACGGATACCAATAATATCTGTAATAGTCCATGTAATAGCCTTTTTAAACTGTTTGAGCACTGCTACAAGGACATCTGCTTTCTCATCATTCAAGTCTGTAACTATGATGATTGACAAAGTGCTCTTCTCTCCCAAGAATGCATATTTCAAATGTGATAGAAGTGCTTTTAACTCTTAACACTGGTGGTACTTCTATGGAGGACTTTGTTGGTGGCGTCTCCTAATTTTGTAAATCTAGCTCTAACTTCATTTGTCATCTAGGACTGAATGACACCCCTAGAGCATTCACTATCTCCTCATAATCTGGGATATATTTACTGTTGAAGTTCATTAATATGCCTCTAAAGTGTCAACCCCCAATCAGAGCTCAAGAGGTACCTCCGACTCATCATCATCAGCAGTCTCTATAATTGAAACCACCCTCAGGTCATTATCCTTCCTTGCTTGTTGACAAACATCAAACACAACCTCTTCTTTCCTAAATCTGAATGTAAGCAACTCTTTCTCCATGTCAACCAAAGTTCGACCAGTTGCTAAGAAAGTCCTCCCAAAATAATAAAAGCGATAAAATCAACCTCACAATCAAGAATAACAAAATCTGCAGGAAATATAAATTTGTATGCTTTTACTAAAACATCATACAATACTCCCACAGGTTTCTTGACTGTTTTATTTGCCATTAACAACTGCATATTAGTAGGAGTAGGAGTTCCCAAATCGAGTTTCTTGATGTTAAATTGATGCTAGCACCCAAATCACAAAGTGCTCTTGAAATTTCCACCTCTCCTATAGTGCATGGTATAGTGAAAGTGCCTGGGTCTTCACGTTTTTAAGCCAATGACTTGGTAATGATATTACTACAATGTTGAAGATCTTTAGAAAGCTCTGGAGTTACAGTCCGCTTCTTTGTAACCAAGTCTTTCATGTACCTTACATAACCTGACATCTTGTCTAGAGCTTCAATCAAAGGAATATGTAAAGACCCCAAAACGTGCCTGAAAACGTGCCTTGGAATGTCCATAATTTTAATTTTCAAATATCTTAAAATTCATTCGTTTTTTGGAAAATTCGACTTCGAACTCTTGTTCAGGGGGTCCAAATTATGGGAAGAGGGTCTAACCTTGATTTAAGAGCAAAGATTTAGCAATTACGAAATTTCAAGAACGCAATTTCCAGTGAGATTTGGCAATGCGCCCCTATGTTATTTTGGACACTGTTTTTCAGCTTTGGTCCAAGACTTTAAGTCTTGGGCCTAAAAGTTCCCACGCATGTTTTTACCTATATTTAGTCATATTTCACCCTCATATTCCATCAATCTCGGATGGATCCAAAGAGTCACTATTTTTTGGCTTTGGGGTATGATGGAATAAAGCAAAATGACTCTTTAAACTGTCTGCGCTTCTTTCAATTGTGAAGTTGTAGTTAGTCAATGCAACTTTCGACGCTCATCATGGGTCATCCGAAAATAGTCGCGCTATATTTTTAAACATAGGGGTCAGGCTGCGTATATCTGACCCCCCCTTACCCCGCAATGGGTGGGAACCTTTGAGGCACTAGGGTAATATTGTTGTTGTTGTTGTTGTATATCACCCTAAAAATTTTCCAATATTCACTCAAACACTTAGTCATATTTTCACTCCCCAAACTCAAGTCCCAAACCTTTATCCAAACTAAGATTCTCCTTCAAGGTTCTTCTACAAGCTTCAAGTTTCCATCTCCAATCTTCACCAAGTTCATCTCAAGCTAAGATATGTGGGTTTCTTTTATGGGTTCCTTTCACCCATAATACTCAAGCCACCTTTTACTCAAATTGCATGATTTAAAGTCAATTCACAAATGGGTCTTTCATATTATGAAATTCACTGCACAATATGTTAAAATTATGTAAAGTTGTGTCTGTTTTACTATGTTTTGAGTTATAAATCTTTGATATATTGTAAGATTTGATGAGGGATTTTGATGTATATTACTTGAGGATGTTGCAAGTTGTTGATTTATGGTTTTACAATAGGTTTTCTTGCATGATTTCACCTCTCCATTTCATGATTTTACACTAGCATTACACACCCTCTAAGTGTTTAATTAAATATCCAGATGTGGTTTCTTGAGGAGTTGAAGGTCCAAAGCATGAGATATGATATGAATGACTATATGATGATGAAATGATCTTATATATATATATATATATATATTAAACCATACTTGATCTGCGGGGATAAGAGCCCGGGTAACCATGTTGGGGTTTATACTTATCAACCATGCGAGGGGTTTCTACTTCATCACCGTATTGGTAAGGTGTGATTAACATCAACCATATGAGGGGTTTATACCAAACAACCACCAAGAGGTTTATACCTTGAATAACTAGCTTAGTCTCTTCTACATATATGATATCCTATATGAGCATGAGTTACTTAAACATGTTTTACTTAAGCATTGATCATACATGTCATATTATATATTATGCATTTTGATTATGATGCCTATCTATTGTTGTGTTTCATCTTACATACTTAGTACATTCAAACGTACTAACGCATACTCTATGCCTACATGATATCACCTTGTAGGGACTAGTGCCCAAGTTGATCTTCCTTCTCCATGTGGCTAGTTCGGAGCTATTCAAGCTAGTTTGTTAGTTCTACAATTTTGGGACCTAGTCTATGATTCTTCTATTATGTATTAAGACATTAATCTTTATTGTTATTTTGACTATGAGGGTGAGCCCAGTTACTTTGTCTTGGCCCCCACTCTTATCTATGCATTAGAGGTGTTTATTGGACATGTTATGTATCTATGATATGAGTTTAACTCTTGTCTTTTGACTATGACATTGTGCAAGCTTTTCCCTTAGCCCCGGTTTCCCCATTCTTTTGTTTTTGATGCTTTATTTATTGCTTCTGTGACCAAGGATGTGTAATGATGCTTTATGAGGCTTGCTTGGGGGCCCTTCGGGTTCCCCTTGCATTGTGTCATATCTAGGCCCTAGGCTTGGGACGTGACAGGATGTTGATTGATAATTGCTTGAGCATTAAGAAGAAGTGCTTGAGCTTTCTTTCCTTATCTCTCTTCTTGAATCTTTTGGGGGAAACGGGGAGGAGGCCTTGGGACAGTCTTATACTTATTTGGCTCTTCAATCACTTCACTTACCCCATTCTTTACGCATTCTTCTCTCTCAGTAACTCTCTTATCCACAACTCCCTTCTCACACATATTTTCTACCTCAACCGGTATAGGAGTATCAATGGTACTCTTACCTTCCCTAATCATGACTGCCATACAATGCCTATCATTCTTTAGATTTTGAACAGTATTTCTTGGAAATGTACCTTTTTGGCGTTGATTCAATTGAGTAGACACTTGGCCAAATTGTTGCTCGAGTTGCTTGATGGCTACTGAATGAGACTCTATCTTTTGATTTATACTTGAGATATCAGACTTCATTCCCTTTAAAGTCTTATCATGTGTTTCGATCTTCTTCATCAATTGGTTAAACATCTCTTTAATCCTTGAATTGCTAGCCTCGGCATCACAATTATGGGTTGGTACATATGAACCATTCTGAAAACCATCTCTTCTACCTACTCAGCTTCTGGAACTCTATTCCTTTCAAAATAACCACCACGATCACTAACAAAACAAGCATCCTCATGATAATAATGCTCTTCATACATGGGCGCTCTAGAAGGTAGGTGGACTACCGCATGCACTCTTTCTTGATTTTGCTTAGCTACCAAATCCATACTTGTGCGGGGTTGAGCAAGTTGTTGCTTGATATCCTCATTGATCTTAGCTTGCTCTGAACTAACATTCACCGCACATGAGCTCCTTGTAGCAACTCTCTCTCTTTTCTCCCATGCTTAGTTGGTTTGGACCACTTGCTCCATTCTCTCGGCAATCCTTGTGAACAGTTGATCCAAAAACATTCCCCCCACTATAGTATCAGCACAAGCTTGACTATTTTCATCGAGAGCATGATATAAAATCTCTACCAAGGCATCGTCAATAATTTTGTGGTCTGGGACACTTCTTAAATACTTTGTAAACCTCTCTCATGTTGTACTGATTGAATCACCTGGCAATTGGTCAAAACTGTTGATTTGATCTTTTAATTTGAGCTTCTTTGACCTCGAGAAGTACCTTTCAAAAAAGTCCTTCTGGAGATCTTCCTAATTAGTGATAGAGCTTTGTGGGAGTTCCGATAGCCATACCACTACATAACCAATAAGAGATAGAGGGAACGTACGTAACCCAACAACATCCATGGAAAGATTTTATGTTCCCATCACGATCTTGCAAACAAAGCAGATAGCTACGAGGATCCTCGAAAGGTAGACCTGCAAACAAACCACAATTCTGAAGCATTTGGAGCAATGCACTTGAAACTGTGAACTTTTTGTTGGCCGATAATGGTGGCAACACTATAGCTCCCATCACGTCCATGGCCATGGGATTCACTCTATATTGATTCTATCCATAAGTATTCTCATTGAAGTCCCTAGGTTGTGGCCTATTCTCCAATGGTGGTGGATTGTCATCCCTATCCTTAACATCATCATTTCAATTTATAGCTTCATTAACCATTAGTATTAGTATTCGCTTGAGCTATTCTCCTTGTAACCCGTTGGATCTCTAAATCAATTGGAGCTAAGGGAATGCCTTGACTCCTTGTATTGCACATACAACACCTAGTATACCCTGCAAAGAAACTAAACCAACAAAAACAAAAACAAAAATAAAAATAAAAACAAAAGTAAAATACAAGAGAACTAAGAAATTAACACTTGAATTGTACTTCTAGTGAATCCAAATCAAAGTATCGTCGTATTCACTGACAACGATGCCATTTTTCTTTGATCACGCTTAAGATACACCTCTTTTGAAGTAAAAGTGGTCGACAAAGTAATAAACCTAACCAAGGTTTGGATCGAATCCCACAGGGAATACGGGACTTTTGTAACTCGGTTCACCAATAATCAATTCAAACATCAACTAACTCAATTCTCTAAGCATGTGTTACACCCCACACCTTACAATACTAGTACAATTCAAATTAAACATGACATGGTTTGGTCAAATTAGCCCTAATTTTCAAAAGTGCTTGAATCTTGTGTTAATGGGCTATATGTGCATCTAACGCTTAAGAGGGTCGAGTGTATATATGTTTTGTGTTGAATTGAGGAGAGTACGACCTTAAATGAAGTGAAAGAATTGAGGTGCTTTTAGGACTTAATAAGCTAGCAGGTGAGTCACCTACTTGCTTAGCTTAAATTTGCTAGCTAAACGGAGACGAGGCTCGACGTCGAATTTGTCCAAGTTCGATTATGAATAAAGTCCGTGTTAAGGGTGTAACTTTGGCCCATGTTTTAGCATCATAAATGGGCTACATTTTCAGCCCAAGAAGTATAATAAAAAGGTCCCAAAGGCATCACAACACACTTAACAAAATGGGCCTAAAACTAAGTAAGTGAAAGCTGAAAATAGGCAGCCCAAGCCCATCAACTTGGAGACCCATTTAGGCCCAAGTTGAGGGCCAAGCTGGTGGATAAGCAACTTGATATTGTGTGGTATAAGATGGTCAAAATGTCAAGGGAAGGTCGGCCAAAGACCCCTTTATAAAGGGCTCCAAATCAGCTCCACAATTCATTTCTCACTTGAACTCACAAAAAAATCAGATTGCTCTCTCTACTTTCTCTCAACTTTGTAAAGCAGCTAAAAGGGACTTCTAGGGTTCTTATAGAAGCCCTATACCTTGAAGATAGTGGTAAGTAAGTTTACACATGTGTTTACT
>JAABOM020000002.1:10522696-10551975 GCA_011800125.2 Solanum clarkiae
AAATTGTATATGTATATCTGTCAAATAATTGTATATGTGTAATTAATATACATATATATTTATATATCTGGCAAACGAGATTGAAAGAGGGAGGAGAGAGGCAAGCGAGAGTGGAGAGAGGCGAATTGTTTATGTATATCTGTCGAATTGACTGTGTATATCTATCAAAATAATTGTATATATGCAGTTGGTATACATTTGTAATTGTATATCTGCAAGAAATTGCAGAGAGAGAGGAAGAGAGGAGAGAGAATGTCACGACCCAAAATGGACTCTGAATGGCACCCACACCTAACCTTGAAGTGGTCGAACCAATGATACAAATCCTAACCAACATTAGCTATTCAATTTATAAAATATAATTTCAATGCTGAAGTTCAACTTATAAAAGCAAGAATAACAAAGCTTATAATTTCTATTACACAACATTTCCTAAAATCTGATAGTCATCACATCAAGGACACTAATCTCAAAATACCAAGCCTAAAAAATGCAAAACCAAAATAGATGAATAAAATAATTTATGTCCAAAAGATAAGGATATTATTTCATGACTAATAGGATTCAACATGATCTAGAGAAATAGGTCACCCTCGAACCTGATGTACCAACAACTGGCTAGAGTTGATGGCGAATCGAAATCGATGAAACACTCGCTGCACTCCATAATAGCAAAACAAAAAAAATACAAGTAGGAGCCGGTATGATCCACGTGTACTAAGTAGGTATCATCGGCCGATTCCAAATAAAAATTAATTTGCATAAAATAATAGTAAGAATCAACCATAACGCTTAACAGGTGGCAACAGTAAGAAACAAGTACACAACCAATCAACGATATCAATAATACACATGAGGACTCAAGCCTCCATATTGCACTTCTTTTGGGAGATAGATTTTTTGAAATTGAGTATACTAAATTATTTTAACATGTTTACCTTTATTATTATCGCGCCGGAACGTGACACCCGATTATATATATATATATATATGTGTGTGTGTGTGTGTGCGCGCGCGCGCGCGCGCCCGTGTGTGTGTCGGAACGTGACACCTGATCCTATAATATGTATGTGTTGAAATATGACACCTGATCCTATAATATGTATGTGTCAGTACGTAATACCCGATCCTATAATATATGTGTCGGAACGTGACACCCGATCCTATAATATATGTGTTGGAATGTGATACCCGATCCTATAATATATATGTGTCAGTATGTGACATTCGATCCTATAATATATATGTGTCGGTACGTGACACCCAATCCACAATATATAATTCATTATCCCTTATCATTACATTCTCACTTCATTACCAATGTTTCGTCAAACCTTCTTTATCAAGGCATCACTTGGAGAGATCAAGTTCAAGATTATAGGTTTCATGGTCTTAGAATTGCAGGCTGATCACAACAATATATCGGTCAACCAATCCACAACAATTAAGTGCATAGAAAATATCACAGCTTTACTCAATGACTATCAATTGCTATTAAGAGTCTCTCTATTAGATCGAACAAAATCATAACCTACCTCAACCGAAGAACCGAAGTCAAGTAAGCTATTCACCAATGCTTTCTCATTTCTCGATGCCTTAGAACATTTCAATCTAGCAATTACATAACTTTGTAAGAACATGAGTCCATAGACACTCATATTACTATATATTTAGCCTAGACCGAAAAGTTAGTCTAATTCTATAATTTAGTTCCTAAATTTCAAACCTAGGGTTAAGTCATAATTCCTCCAACAAAGCATTATTCTAATAGTATTTACATGCATATAATACACCTAATATTTAATTATCTATCTCAAAGTAGAACAATCTAAATTGCAATGTAATAACTAAAGGAGTAATTTAGAACAAACATTAACAAAAATGGATGGTGCAGCAAAGAAACAGTTACAACAACTAACTTCACCTTATATTCTCTAATCATCCGAGCTAATATCATCCAATTATTGCCATTATTATTATCTCATAATTAGCCTACCATGTTTTGTCCTCTATTCATCAATATTTGTTCTTTTTCCTTTCCAATTCCATATAAAATACTACTATTTTACTCACATATATGTACTCATTATGCATGCACCAAAAGAATTAACAAACTCAATTAACTTTTCTTACATTGAACGCCCAACTTGTTTATTGTAGCAGGTTTCTCGTCGAACTTTCTCTTGTGCGTGAGCCTATATTTCTTTCGATCTCTTCTATTCTTTTTGAGGGTTGGCGTTTCATCCCTTAACCCATTTTTTTATATATTTTTTCTTTTTCTAATTTTATATTAAATACTAAGTTGATAAATAATATATAGTATTAACTAAATTATTTTTTTAACCTACGAACTAAATTAATTATCTAAAATTATCATTTAACTAAATAATGAAAATTATTGAATAGTCCAAAAAGCCTCTTTAAAATTTACAAGATAAATCTTTTATAATATACAAACTCTATATCTCAAAATAACTCACTAGGCCGTTACAATAGATACTAGTTTACCCACTGTTCGTCCTCGAACAGTCAAAAGAAGCAGAAGGAAGAATAACCTGTGTTACCAAAAGTCTGAGGTGTGATCTTCTAAAGTTGGGGTTCATCTCTCTCTGTTTAAGCTTCTCCTTAAAATCATCCATCAAGATCAACTTCTAAGAACTAAACTTTTGAATCAATTTTGGCAGATTTACAATCAAAAATAATTTTGAAATCACAGACTAACTCATAAACCCAATCAGAACCAAAACTCATTAAATCATATCACAACCATTTAGATAAATCTTTTCCACTATCTAAACCAATAATATTAGGTACGATCAGAAATGAACCTGAACCAACCACCCCTCACTCATAATGCAAAAATCATCACAAATCTTATCAAGATTTCATTCTCACGATCAACTTCTGTTGCTTCTACTCTAGCAAGATTACCACGGATCATTCTCACTTAAAGAGTGATAAACCAAAGCCATTTAGAAAATTCCTTAAAGCCATAAACTGATTTCTTTTTTTCAGCAAAGATAAGCTAGGATCTTATGCAGATAAGCAATTCACTCATAATATAAGCATTAAGCAATGACCACAGTTTTCTACTATGCATTTATGAGATCCAAAATTCCATACATTTCAATAACCAACATTTGTCAAAATCCATAAATACTCAAATCAACTTCACTTACTCCTCTTCTACAAATAATGTCATATGTCAAGCTTTTAAATTTTAAAGTGTGAAGTGACAAAATAAATTCATTCAAAAAAATTTTAAATAGTGCTTATTAAAACAAAGAAAAAGGCTAAAACTTTCAGCGAAGATAAGTTAGGATCTAGATATGGATAAACAACATACTAATAACATAAATTGTGACAACAAACACAAATCCCAACTAATGCAAAAGGGACCTTGACAATCTTTTCTCGGTTTTTATCAAGTGTCAAATCCAAAAGCGCAACCCCAATACCACCAAGTACAAACATGAACCCAGAAGAGAACCTTCAAGATAATATGATGAATCTTAAGACTATCGGACAACTATAAGTATTTGTGGTAGCTCTTCTATAAATTTTATGATCAAGATGACACTTCTGACAAACTTCAATTGCTCTAGAGAAACACCTATTCCATCATATCTAGAATGATTGAGTCTCCACTAGCGCCTTAATTTACCAAGAGAGCATCATAATAGTATCTATAGTCTCAGCAATAGAGTAGTTTCAATTGCCCTAAATCCTTTATATCATGTAGAACTTTAGGTCCATATTGTAGTTCCCTTTAAATCATCTATCATAATTCGCATAAAATTTGTGGATAAACCCTTATAAAGTTATGCTGACTTATTTCATATTATATATAATGTCTGAACATAATGGTGAAAATTCATATCACCTTTAACTTCGAACGAGAGACCTATGCAAGATGTCATATTCCTTCACCTCTCTCAGATTTCTTTCTTAACGTCAATCTCAAATGTCTTAAACTATTCAATATATCTTATTTTTATTCCTTGAACCAACTTACCCACCAATCATATCCTTTAACCAATAACTCATGATATTTTTTTTCTCATAATCTAAATAAAAATCTTAAATAACACTCTTTCCTGGGTCCTTTAATAATTAAAAGCAACTAACGTTACAATCCAAATCATGCATAAGTCCTTTCAAATGTTTAACATTCAATACAGTTCGATCACTTCATACTTTACCTATTCATACGATGACAAAACATACCACAATGAACATAGACTCACTATGAAGAACTTGAATTCTAACCCCAGTCATATAACCTAATTCCCTTTATCTGTCAATATTAACTCATACCATGAAGATCTTTATGAACACATGTATCTTAACTTATTATTGGTTGTCTCTTTATCGACTTTGCCATATTTATTGTAAAAATTTCATTGTACTAATCACCATATTCAAAATCACAAAAAGAGCCTATCACAATATTCAAGTCGCACATATATAGATTTTTTTCAAATATTACCCAATAATTTTCTAACACAGATCAATGATACGTAACATTATCACTATAATCAAGCAGAATAGGTGGAACCACATGTCTCTGAATTTAATTCTCCACTTTCTCAGAAGATACATCTTTGACCTTTACTATCAGAGTAACTGTCTTTGTTCTTATATTTTTCTAAAGGCTAATCTACATCTCACTAATTTATTCATTTTTAATTCTAGCTCTTTTAATTCTATTCGAACAGTGTCTCAACTCATTCCAATCTTTTCATACAATCACATTACACATTAAGTAATAGTAATTCATAACTTCAAAAATCCACAAGTCATTATTACCATATAAAATTCATTTAATAAAAAATTCTTATCATATGATTGCATCTTGATCATGATGCATCATGAATTCTTATTATCATTACACTAAGTAACCATTGCCATCATCTTTAACCCAATCCTTTTCATCGACATGATGCTTTAAACTCAATTATACCAATAGAATCAAAAGGACTAACCCAATTTTATGTAGACTCTCCTACCAAAATCCTCCATTGTCTTCCCCCAAGTTACTCGTTGGGACTCTATTTATCCATAAGCTTATAATTCCAATATTGATCCACTCCATTAGAGCTTATTATGAAATTAAATCACCAATTCTCATTTAAAATTCTTGAGATACATTTCACCATCTACCCATTAGTCGTACCAAAGATCCATCACTAAAACTTTTCTTAGCAATGCTTAACTCAAGTGTTCATAGTAACATACTAGTTGATTTCTCAAATGTGGATGCAATATTGAATCTCATTATACGATCATATGATACAACTAATAACTCTGTAAGTAATTAATATTTGCACTTGACAATGACGTATTCATTTTCATGTACCACTAGTACTACACCATTAAAAAAATTTTAGATCCATCGCTAGAACGCATCATACTTACTAAGAAAATAATATCCAAAGTAAATCATAAACTTAAAGTATCATACAATTATATACTATCTTGGATATACGTCTTAGGCCTTTTATTATCTAATGGCTTACACTTCTTTCAAGTCAATGTCTTAAGTTTTTCGCTTATGTTATGTCAAGCCTACTAGAGCAAATCTCCAACTAATAGTATCACTCTTGTCATGCTATCCCCCTTTTCATAATGGTCACATAAAGTTCAAGCTTAGGATCTACTGTTGATTATGTACATTACTCTTTACATATTATACTAACTAGAAACTGTTAGGATAAAGTTATTAAATCTCTTGATAAGAAATTAACCTTTATCTCATGGTACATCTAAGTATAGTTTATCATCATACTCCATTTTACCAGTTAAATAGTATCTATCTTATCCATCATACCCCTTTACCTAGCTAAGTTCATAACTCTATAAATCTCATGTGATTCTTCTTTCGAAATTATGAGCCTAGTTTAGGTCTATCACTCTATACCATCTACTTTTCTATTCAACATCTATACTTGATCTCTACAAACACAATGACATATAAACATCAGCTCCTTTCTCAACGAGTCTACTTCATTTCATACTAACTAATTTTCTTCCTCTACCTTCCATCAGGAGAATTAAATGATACTCACTACTTTTAACCAAAACCTAATAGGGACTTGACTTATCACCCAATCTATTAGCTTATCACCACATGACTCTTAGCTACCTACTTCAATCATCTATTTCTTCATGGTTTTTATATCATTCTAACTCTAGGATTATTCTATCACTTATAGTTTACAAAAACCTTCAATCACTTTTTCTCGGCGGGAGGGGGGGTCAAATACCACTAGTATTCATAGCCACAACTTAGCTACCTTCTCAATGATAATATTTGAAAAATGGTTCAGAGAATAAAGTTTAGAAGTATATCATATCATGCTCTAGCTCAAGCACATGATTTACAAAAATAAGAGTGTGTTATTTCGAATTAATAAATTTAAGTATGCTAGTTGGCTCCTCTCAAGCCTAATATAGTCTCTCACTTTCTGAATACTTCATCTTAAGGTAACTCATTAATAAAGATTCAAGCTTTCCGTTCCAACTACTTTAAGTATGAGAGGTAGTCGAACGAATCTAAGCAAACACATGAATCTAGACAAGTTTCTTAAAAAGTAAACCTATTGTACTATTTAGAGTGAGAAAAAGATCAGATATCAATAGGTATCACCTAGATACCAAGTGGATTCAAGTAATAGCACAAAAGAAATAAAGAAGCGAGTTTTTCTAAGGTCATGTAGCCTCTCGAAGAAAAGTAAAGGTGTCCCCGTACCATTCCATAAGACTCTACTAGACTTGTCCGTATGTGATGAGATCAATGAACCTAAAGCACTGATACTAAGTTTGTCATGACCCAAAATAGACCATGAGTGGCACCCACACCTAACCTCCTAAGTGGGCGAACCAATGATACAAATCCCAACCAAGGTTAGCTATTCAGCTTATAAAATATAATTTTAATTAGAAAGTTCAACTTATAAAAGCAGGAATAACAAAGCTTATAATTTTTATTACACAACATTTCCCAAAACCAGAAAGACATCACATCATGGACATTAATCTCAAAATACCAAGCCTAAGAATGTCAACACCAAAATAGATGAATAAAATAGTTTATGTACGAAAGCTAAGGACATTATTTCATGACTAATAGGATCGAAAACACTCTAGATGAATAGGTCACCCTCGAATCTGATGTACTAAGGACCGGCTAGAGCTGATGGCAAATCAAAATCGATGAAACACTCGCTACACTCCACAACAGCAAAACAAAGAAAAATACAAGTAGGAGTTAGTACGAGCAACGTGTATTGAGTGGGTATCATCGGCCGATTCCAAATAGAAATTAATATGCATAAAATAATAGCAGGATTCAGCCATGATACTTAACAGGTGGTAACAGTAAGAAACAAGTACACGACCAATCAACGATATCAATAATACACATGAGGACTCAAGCCTCCACATCACACTTTTTTTGGGAGATATGTTCTTTGAAATTGAGTATATCAAATTATTTTAACATGTTTTCCTTTATTATTATCGTGCCGGAACGTGGCACCCGATCCAAAACATATAAGTGTGTCGAAATATGACACCCGATCCTATAATATAGATATGTCAAAATGTGACACCCAATCCTATAATATGTATGTGTTGGTACCTGACACCCGATCCTATAATATTTATGTGTCGGTACATGACACCCGATCTTATAATATATGTATCGGAACATGATACCCGATCCTATAATATATGTGTCGGAACGTGACACCCGATCCTATAATATATATATGTTGGTACGTGACACCCAATCCTATAATATATATTTGTCAGTATGTGACACCCAATCCAATATATATAATACATTATTCCTTATCATTACTTCTCACTTCATTACCAATGCTTCATCAAGCCTTCTTTATTCAAGGCATCACTTTGAGAAATAAAGTTCAAGATTATGGGTATTATAGTCTTGGGATTGTAGATCAATCACAATAATATACCAGACAACCAAACTACAACAATTAAGTACATAGAAAATATCACATCTTAACTCAATGACTATCAATTAGTATTAAGAGTCTCTATTAGATAGAACAAAACCATAACCTACCTCAACTGAAGAACCGAAGTCAAGCAAGCTGATTTACTAATGCTTTCTCATTCCTCAACGCCTCAGAACATTTCAATCTAGCAATTATATAACTTCGTAAGAACACAAGTCCGTAGACACTCATATTACTATACATTTAGCCTAGACCCAAAAGTTAATCTAGTTCTATAATTTAGTTCCTGAATTTCAAACATAGGGTTAAGTATTAATTTCTCCAACATAGCATTATTCTAATAGTATTTACATGTATATAATACACCTAATACTTAATTAGCTATCTCAAAATATCAAAATCTAAATTATAATGTAATAACTAAAGGAGTAATTTAGAATGAACATTAACAAAAACAGATGGTGCAACAAAGAAACAGTTGCAACAATTAACTTCACCTTATATTCTCTAATCATCCAAGCTAATATCATCCAATTATTGCCATTATTATTATCTCATAATTATCCCACCATGTTTTGTCCCCTGTTCATCAATACTTGTTCTTTTTCCTTTCCAATTCCATATAAAACACTACTATTTGACTCACATATATGTACTAATTATGCATGTACCAAAAGAATTAACAAACTCAATGTCATGATCTTGGGCCTAACTAATGTCCAATAAGTGGTTATAACTACCGGGTGAAAGCTACAACTCAAATTAGATGTAGATCAATGAGATTAAAGGGTAGAGATACAACCACATCATCAGATGTCGACTCAGCACAAGTCAAGCTTTTAACAACCAATCTTGCAGAGGAGAAACGGAACTGAAAATTGGTATTTTCCTCACCTCACCTTCTCTTCTTCTTTTCTCAGATCCTATCTTCATTCTCCTCTTCTCTTCTAACCTTAAACTCCTTCTAATTTGAGGATAATGGATCCATCAATAGCAATTGTAGTGGATTAGTTCAACTCCGTTTATCCTAGTTTGTAATTTCATTTCATTTTCCATTTGAATAATAGAAAATTGTCCCAATAAAATTCCACTGTTCCACTTAAATTTTTGCGAGTTAACTGTTCGATTTAAGGTCAAGTCATAACAATTGGTATCAGAACTGGTTTCAACTTTTGGGCTAGAAGATGGCAGAAGGGATCAAGATGAAACTATTGGATGATAAACTGCTACAACATGATGAGATATTGGGAGATCTCACTACGACTTGCAAGGAACTTAACTAGACTAAAACATGCATTAGAGGTACTTTAGAGTTAATTCTAGATCATTTAACTACATTGGAAAGAGCACCCCCCAGAGTTCCTGAGGGTGTTCCCTAGGAAGAGATGGGCTACTTCCCAATCCTATGTTGAACAGTATGAATAGCCTGGCAATTCCACCTTCTAAGTGGGAACTACCTAGCTTTGAAGGAGCTAAACCTAAGGTATGGCTACGCAAATGTGAGACGTATTTCAACTTATATTGAACTCCTGATAATCAAAAGGTGGAAGGAGCTACACTTTACTTGAATTTACTTGTAGAGACCTAGTACAATTCCCTTGTGTTGAGTAGAGGAGTTGTTAATTGGGCTGAATTCAAAGAGGAATTATGTGTGAGGTTTGGGGAGGCAGTAATTAAAGATATAGTTGAGGAGTTTAATAAACTTTGTCAAACAGGAACTATGGATGAATTTCTTGATAAGTTTAAAGAATTGACGGCATAAATGATTATGAGAAATCCTACTTACAATGAGGCACATTTCCTATCCAGTTTCATTGGAGCTTTGAAAGAGAGATCAAGTTTGGAGTTAAAATGTTTAAGCCTATAACACTGAACTCAGCTATTGAGCAAGCTAGATTACAAGAAAAATCTATAGAGGTTACCTAGAGGAAGCAGAGAGTGATTAATCAAACTTCAAACCCTATGAGTGGACCCAGCAACTCGAGGAATGGTATGAATGAACCTGTCGTGGTGAACACTCCTGGACCTAACCCTTTTAGGTTAACTCCTGAGGTGTATGAGCACAGACACAACAATAGGTTGTGCTTTAGGTGTGGGGAGAAGTACTATCTAGGTCATAGATATAAAACTAAATAATTTAATTGCATGACAAGAATAGAAGAGGCATTACCACCGGATGAAATAGAGATGCCTGAACCACCTGATCTTATCATTGAAGGTGAGATACAACTGAGTTATGGAAGCCATATGTTTGAGTGCCTTATTTGGCCACATCCAAGGAGTAAATGCTATCTTAGTCAAAGGATCAGTTAAGAATAGGGTCCTTTAGCACTAATAGACTACGGAAGCACACACAGTTTCATAGATGAACAAGCTGTGAGAGACACTGGCTATGTACCTGAATATAGTTCCCCCATGAAGGTTACTGTTGTTGATTGGAACTATGTGATATGTCACACTAGTTGTCCTAGTTTTAGCTGGAAAATGGAAGGAAAAGCCTTCAAGGAGACTTAAGAATTATCAAATTGGGTGTTTGTGATTTGTTGTTGGGAAATGATTGGATGAAGAAGAATAATCCAACCAAGTTTGACCATGAGAAAAGGTGTGTAACCATTAGTAGGAAGGGTAATAAAACAAGACTACATGTTATACTACTGGAGGGAAGCTTGAGTATGATCCGTGATAGCATAATGAACAAGCTCATTAGGAAGGGGCAAACCTTGATAGCTTATTTGTTTGTGTTAGGAGGGGAGCCAACACTTGAACATGAGAAGGTGGATGATGTCATACAAGAAGTGCATAAGTATTAAGTAGTGTTTGCAGAACCAAAAACGATACCTCATGTGAGACAACTCGATCATGCCATTAACATGAATCGTGGAGCTTCTCCAGTGAGTTTAAGGCCCTGCAGGTATAACCACTATCAAAAGGAAGAATTAGAGAAACAAGTAGCTGAGATGCTCACCAATGGAATCATTGGTCATAACCAATCCCCTTTTTCTTCACCAGCTCTATTGGTTAAGAACAAGGATGGCACCTGGAGGTCTTGTGTAGATTACAAAGGTTTAAATGAGCTCACAGTAAAGGATAAGTATCCTATACCCATTGTTGATGACTTGTTAGATGAATTGCATAGAGCAGTGATTTTTTCTAAGATATATCTTAGGGTAGGCTACCATAAAATTAGAATGAAAGATGAAGATGTTTACAAGACTGCATTCAGCATTATGAATTCAAGGTTATGCCCTTTGGTCTAACCAGTGCCCCTGCCACCTTCCAAGCCTTGATGAATCGGGTATTCCAGTTGTATCTTAGGAAGTTCATTTTAGTATTTTTTGATGGCATTCTCATTTATAGTAAATCATTGTCTGAACGTATGGGACATTTATTACTCATATTCAGTACCTTAGTGTCACATTCCTTGTATGCGAAGAGATCTAAGTGCTCTTTTGGGCAGCCTAAGGTAGAATACTTGGGGAATGTGATAAATGCTGAGGGAGTGTCCACTAACCCTAACAAGGTGAGAGCTATGGAAGAATGGCCTATTCCCAAAACTGTGAAGGCTTTCAGAGGTTTTCTAGGCTTAACAGGTTATTACAGGAAATGTGTGGCAAATTATGGAAGCATAAGTAGACCAGTGACTGATTTATTGAAAAATGATACCTTTGTCTGGAGTGAAGAGGCTGATCAAGCTTTTGTAGCACTAAAAAAGCTATGTCTACTACACCAGTGGTGGCTTTACCAAATTATAATGAGGAATTTGTAGTGGAAACTGATGCTTGCCATTCCGGGATTGGAGCTATACTCTTGCAAAAAGGAAAACCAATAGCTTACTTCAGTAAAGTGTTGGCTATGAAGAATAGAGATAAATCCATTTATGAGAAAGAGTACCTTGCATTGTTGAATGCGGTAGAGAAATAAAGGCATTACCTTTAGTACAAGCATTTTGTGGTCAAAACTGATCACCATAGCCTCAAATACTTGCTTGAATAGAAGGTCACTACAGCAGTGCAACAAAAAGGTTTAACCAAACTCTTGGGGTTGGATTATGAGGTGCAGTACAAGAAAGAGATAGAGAATCGAGTGGCTGATGCACTCTCAAGACAACAAGAAGAAGTCAATTTGAAAGAAGGTAGCCAGTTGAACGCTATTAACATGACAGTTCCATTGTGGGTGCAAGAAATTACAACAAGTTATAAAGGTGATCCTATGGCCATGGAACTCATTACACAGTTAACAATGGACACTACTGGCCCTAAATTTATGGCAATATCTCTCAGGAGTGTTGAGGAGAAAAGGGAAGATCTATGTTGGTTCCAATGGGAACCTTAGACAATAGGTGATGCAAACTTTTCATGCTTCTAACCTAGGGGGCACTCTGGACAACTCAGAACTTTCAAAAGGTTGTCTCTTCTATTCCATTGGCCCACAATGAAGCAAATGGTGGTACAATTTGTATCTGAATATGAAGTATGTCATAGAAGCAAGGATGAGAATGTTCCATATCCAGGGTTGCTTCAACTATTTCCAATCCCTGATCAATCTTGGAGGTATATAAGTGTGGATTTTATTGAAGGTTTGCCTAAGTTTTTAGGCAAGGATGTCATTTTTGTTGTGGTTGACATGTTTACTAAAGGTGCCCACTTCATAGCCCTATCCCACCCCTTTACAGCTCTGCAGGTGGCTACTAAGTTCTGGAAAAGAGTACACACTCTTAATGGTCCACCTGAATCTATTACATCTGATAGAGACAAGATCTTTCTTAGTAATTTTTGGCAAGCTCTTTTCAGATTGAGTGGTACCCAACTTCCTTTCACCCTCAATCAGAAGGGCAAACTGAGAGGGTTAACAGTTGCATAGAAAATTACTTATAGTGCATGACTAGTCATAGACCTCATCAATGGAAGCAATGGTTGCACCTAGCTGAGTAGTGGTACAATACTAACTATCACACTAGCTGACAATGTAGTCCCTATGAAGCTCAATATGGTTATTCTCCCCCTTAATTGTCTATAGGACCGTTGTTGGATAGTATTCTGCTTGTTGTTGAAGATTTTGTTATGAAAAGGCTACAGATACATCAGATTATTAAGGATAACTTATGTAAGGCTCAAGAAAGGATGAAACGCTATGCTGATCTGCACAGGTCAGAAAGAGAGTTTCAAGACGGCTATCTAGTCTATCTCAAACTCCAACCATATAGGCAGTCATCTGTTGCTTTGCGAAAAATTTGAAGCTCAACTCTAAATATTATGGTCCCTACAGGATTCTGGCTAAGATTGGTCCTGTGGCTTATAAGTTGGAGCTTCTTTCTATTTCCAAGGTGCATCCAGTGTTCCATGTATCGTTACTTAAGAAGAATATTGGAGCTAAGAAAGTGGTTCAACCAACTTTGCCTAGTACTGGAGATGATGGACAATTTTTGGTCAAACCAGTGGCTGACCTGCAACGATAGATAGTGAAACATAATAATGCAACTTGTGTGAAATTGCTTATCCAATGGTCTAACCTTCCCCAGAATATGCCACATCGGAATATTATCATTTAATCAAGGCCAAGTTTCTAGATTTTGCTATTAATCCTTGAGGGCAAGGATGATTTGGATAGGAAGGAATCGTCATGACCTTGGGCCTAACTAATGTCTAATAAGTGGTTATAACTACCAGGTGAAAGTTATGGCTCAGATAATATATATATTAATGAGATTAAATCGTAGAGCTGCAACCATGTCATCAGAGGCCAACTCAGCACAAGTCACGCTTTTAACAACCAACCTTGCAAAGGAGAAACAGAACTGAAAATTGGTATTTTCCTCACCTCACCTTCTCTTCTTCTTCTCTCAGATCCTTTTTTCATTCTCCTCTTCTCTTCTAACCTTAAACTCCTTCTATTCTGCAGATTATGGATCCATCAATGGCAATTGTAGTGGCTTAGTTCAACTTCATTTATCCTAGTTTGTAATTTCATTTCATTTTCCATTGGAGTAATAGAAACTGTCCCAAAAAAATTCCACTGTTCCATTTAAATTTTTGTACGTTAATTGTTTGATTTAAGTTCAAGTCATAACACTCAATTAATTTTTCTTACATTGAACACCCAACTTGTTTGTTGTAACAGTTTTCTCGTCGAGCTTTCTTGTGCGTGCGCCTCTATTTCTTTCGATCTCTTCTATTCTTTTTTAGGGTTGGCGTTTCAGCCCTTAACCCATTCTTTTTATATTTATTTTTCTTTTTCTAATTTTATTTTAAATACTAAAGGTGATAAATAATATAGAATATTAACTAAATTATTATGAAAAAATTATAGAAATCCCACATTATATTAAAATATTTTTAAATATTCCCTACCTTTTTTACAAATTACTAAAATCCCTTTTTCGCTACTTTCTGATACACTCATCCCCTTTCTCACAAAATCTTGTTTCTTCAACGAGAATAAAGTCAAATTGATTCAAAATAAAAAGGTAGGTTAATTTATCTTCTCCAATCCAAAATTTCATATGGTTTTCTAAATCACAAATAAGAGCAGGGGATGTTATTTCAGATGTATTTGTTATGCTTCTTTGGAGACGTGTGAAGGTAGAAGGGAGTGTCTGTAACTGTAAGGATACGGCCATGGCAATGGTTGGTTAGCTGGTATTGTGGATACAATTCAAAATCAATGGTTCATCTTGTTTCTTCTCCTTTTCTTCTGCTTCAAATCCCAGATCCATTTTGAAATTGAACTTGAACTTGAAGTTCAAAGTTCACCTCAGAAGACCCTCTTCAAGTTCAATATCATCCAGATCCAAAAATCTCAAAAAAAAATTGAAGAAGAAAGCTTAGATATGGTGATTCATGGGACTATATGGGTTTAGAAAAATATAGCAATTCATGTGTGTGGTATGTATCTTGTATGGTGATTCATTTCAAAACTATAAGTTGTTCACAACTTTTTATGGTGATTCATCTATATATAAAACCGAGAGTATGTATCTTGTATGGTGATTTATTTCAAAACTATGAGTTGTTCACAACTTTTTATGGTGATTCATCTATATATAAAACCGAGAGTATGTATCTTGTATGATGATTCATTTCAAAATTATGAGTTGTTCACAACTTTTTATGGTGATTCATTAAATATGGTGATTCATTTGTATTTAAAAATCGAGTCATATATGTTGTTGATTCATTAGAACTTTATGAATTGAATACAGTGATACATTGGGACACTTTTTCTAGTTGTTATGGGTTGATGATTCATTGGGTGCATCATACAAGGATGATACACCAATGTTGATTTTAATTGAGATAATGGATCATACAATATGATTCATTGCAATAAAATAGTTAACACATGTTTGATTCACTGCATCAGATATTGATTACGATGAATCTGACCTATGAATCATGTATGGCGCAAGTGTATCCGGAAAATGAGAGTGTATCCGCATAATTCTCTTTTTATGGGATTTTTAAACGATGAATCATGACTTATGAATCATGTATGTTGCAAGTGTATCTGCATAATTCTCTTTTTATAGGATTTTTGTAAATATGAAAAAGGTTGGGATAAACTGAAATTTCTTTCCCTCAATATGGGATTTCTATAAGTTATACAATTATCATTTTAGCCTACGAACTAAATTAATTATCTAAAATTATCCCTTAAATAAATAATGAAAATTATTGAATAGTCCAAAAAGCCTCTTTAAAATTTACAAGATAAATCTTTTACAATATACGAACTCTATATGTCAAAACGACTTAGTGGGTTGTTATAGAGAAAGTACCAACAAAACCCTAACTATACTTACAAAATCCTAACTATAGCCACAAAATCCTAATTATAGTTATAAATTGTAACTTTTTCAAACTATAGTTGCATAATGTGAATATATATGATATGTTTGCTTAATTATGTTATTTTTCCAAAAAGAAAACCTCCAAAAATTGTGAAAAACTGGCTAAATTTTTTACATGATATTTAGGATTGAAATAAATTAAATGCCAATTTGGATTGGTTTATTTTAGGTGCTTTTAAGTCAAAATAGTTTTTGAATAGTTTTAAAGTGTTTGGGTAAAATTAAAAATTGCATAAAATCACGTATTTTTAAGACAAAATAACAAAAATAAGCCAAAAATCATAAGTAGAAATCCTAACATATAGACTTATAAGTCATAAGCCAAAAGCCAATTCAAGTGGGCGCTTACATGCAAGACATAAAGTTTTACAATTTAATACTAATTTTGATTAAACAATAGCACTAGAACACATATTATCTATATAAGGGATAAATTTATATTCACTTCAAATCAACACGCTTATACATAGATGAGTTTAAGGTAATAATATTCTCTCTCTTTTTCAAAATATTATATTATCCTGTGATTTATATGCATGTTGGTTGATAATTTATCTATATTTTTATTAGATTCAATTTTTATTTGTATGTATGCATGCTTGGAAGGAATATATGTGTTTATTAAAAATTGAAGCAACTTTCAGAATATGAATCTATAGCCTCTATCCAAAAGGAAATATAATATTGGTATTCAATTTAAATTATAGAGTTTAAGTAAATGTCCCAAGTTATTGAAATTCTGAGTATGTTCTCTTGATGAATTCAAAACTCAATCATAAACTAAGATATTCTTTTCTTTCAACATTAGAAGAACATAGAATTATTAATATAGGTTGTGGTGCAATAATGAGACTACTTCATTCTTAATCAAAGGTCTCGAATTCAAGTCTTGAGTATGGAGAAAATTTTGTTGAGAGCTTTATCCCCAAATGGGTCCTATAATGTGCAATTTAAATTTAGTTGGAGCTCCAGTGTAGATGCCGTCATCGAATAAAAAATAGGACACACACACAGACACACACACACATATAGATAGATAGATAAACAGAATGAGAAGTACATTTAATTATTTTGTCTACTATTGTTATCAAATAGAATGAAGTTGATTTACGTAATTATAAACTTGATGATATGAGATAGTAATATTTATTTATAGTTGTACTTAATTATATAAGTTACACATGTAATAATCTTTTTATTTTTTTTTATACATTTTCTATTAATTAACGTGTTACATACGTGCAAAGCACATATGCTAAACTGGTTTTTAAAAAAAGAAGAAAAGTTGTTTAGGAGAAAATAAGTGCATGAAGTAGTAGAAACTGTTTTACATATGTTAGAAAAAAAGAATCCAGTTGCATATATATAATTATTTGACAGATATATATATAAAATTCTCCTCTCTCCACTCTCTATCCTCTCTCACTCTTCTCTCTCCTCCCTCTCTCAAACATGATTTTCCAGATATACATACATAATTCGCTTCTTTCTACTTTCTACCCTCTCTCGCTTGCCTCTCTCCTCACTCTCTCAATCTCGCTCTGTTGCGCCCCGAGCCTACACCCTAGATGTAACTGGTACCCAGAACCATTATTGGTCCCAAGAGAACCACTTGGCCTAGCTACTTACTCAGTGGAAGACTTAAATGATTGTGAAAGGCTTCAAATAACATGCAAAGACTATCAATCTGGCTGAATAAACTGTAAAGAGAAATAGTTCAATAATTAAATCAATCAAACCAGAGCTGAAGTATCAGACACATAGTCTATGGAACCTCTACTAGAATAGATTGAAACTACTATCGGGACAGGCCCACGGTAGCCACAACTGAAATTAACTACTAGAAAAGGAAATCATAAGCAATAACTCTAAGCCTCTGACTGAGAAAAGGCCTCACCGATATCTGAATGGGGGTTTGATCCTCAATAAAGTAGCTACTGAGAGACTCTGTCACCTGTGTCTGCATCATAAAATGATGCAGGTCCTAAGGACGTCAGTACGTGGAATGTACGGGATGTAAGATGGCCAAAATAAGAACTCAGAGTGATACAACATTTCAAAGTACATAAACATATCTCAAAATAGAATAACACATGTGATAAATACTCTATATGCTGAAAATAAACATGCCAGAAACAAACATGCAAAACAAAATCTATATGAAAATCATAACTTGCTTTAACTTGGGGAGTTTCTCTAACCAACAAGCACCACTATGAGCTTCGTGGTGATACAACATCTTGCCCACGCTGCCAGAGCCATCCTGTACTTTGCTGGGGTAGGGGATGAAGAACTAAGGGACTGGATCCATCCCAAAACTAGGCCATCTCAGTGGCTAATGAGGAATATAGCTTGGTACAATCCTATCCTATGTTGGCTGCATAGTTTATGAGTTCAAGTAATTAATTCTACTCTCACTCATATTGGTGCTCAATACTACTCCCAAAAATAACTTTTATATAGCTCATGCTTAAAGGATATGAATTCTCAAAATATCTTTGCTCTTTTTGGGACTTAGCCCATCTTAACTTTTCTGAAACTTTCTCATCTGGACTCTTTGGCTTGACTGAAACTAGTATCAACTCAAGTATCTTAAAACATACTGGGTTACTCAGCTAAAATGCAAAAACAGTTCTAAAAAAATGATTCTTAAACTCAACTCAAACTTTAAGCTTTATGAGAAGTTCATCCAGGGTTTTAAATCTTGGAAACAATACCTCAAATTAATGGTAAAGAAATCAAGAATCATAATACTTATCAAGAATCTATACATATGAACGAAAATTTAATGAACTTCATAGAAATACATGAACTTTGATCTCAACTAGTACTTGAAAATTTTTGGATGAAACTAACATATAATTTCTAAAATATCCATAAAAGTAGTTTTTGGAGGGCCTTACATACCTGAGGAAAGAATTCTTGAAGAGTTGAAGGGATTCTTGAGCCCTAACCAGCGTTCTTGATCCTAAGCTTTGAATCTTCTGGGAGGTTTTGAAATTATGTGAGTATATTTGTGTGTTTAGGGTCTAATTTAGAGTTCAAACTGACTAGTTTAGGCTTATGGAGTGTGGGAAAGGTTGAAACTACCCTTTATAAATAAAGAAGAAAAATTTTGGCAGAAATTACACATATGTGCGTCACGCACACACATATATTTTCCATTTTTCATGAATTTTAGCTTCCGTCGAAAATCACAAAAAAATTATAAGTGAGAATCTGCATCCCAGTCGCATCGCACCCTGGGCGCAGAAAGCTCACTGGCCGAAAAGAATTAGAAAAATTTTTAATTTGCCTCGGTTTCTCTAAAATTGGGTTGAGACTATTTTTCCCACTCAATTTTTCACGTTGATCGCAAATTTGGTCTTGGATTTACGAACAAAGCAAAGGAAGATGCATTACATGCATGAACAATTCTAGGAGTATTTTGGTCTTTTCATCGGGTTACACAATATCTCCCCCTTGGGATTATTCATCCTCAAATGATAACAATATGAACAAAACTTAGCTCAAACCACAAGATTACTGAATTTAACCAAACATAAATCTTCGACATAGGTTATGAAAGTTTACCTTCAAGATCCTCATTTAGGGCAACAAACAAGTGTGGATACTTGGCCTTCATATCTTCCTCTGTGTCCCATGGAGCTTCCTCAACAAACTGATTCCTTCACAATACCTTTACCAAAGCAATCTCCTTGGTCCTCAATTTATGAACTTGCCGGTCTAGTATCTGCACTGGATCTCTTCATAAGAAAAATTATCTTTAATCCCAACACTTTCAACAGGGACAACTAGAGAGGGATTTACCAGGCACTTCTTAAGCATGGAAATATTTAATACCAGATGTATAGCACTTAATTCTGCTGGTAACTCTAACTTGTAAGCAACGCTACCCACTCTTTTCAGAATCTGGCAAGGGCCAATATATTGTGGGCTGAGCTTCCCCTTTTTCCGAATCTCATAACTCCCTTCATCGGGGATACCTTCAGGTACACTCAATTGCCTATCTCAAACTCCAAGTCTCTCTTTCTAACATCCGTGTAAGACTTTTGTCGGCTCTGAGTTGTCTTGAGCCTATCTTGGATAACCTTCACTTTTTCCATAGACTAATGGGATAAATTAGGTTCTATCAACCATGCCTTATCCCACAACCCTAATTGTGGGTCTAGCCTAGCATATTCAAGAAAGATAACCTACAATGATACAAAGAATTCATAATAAAGAACTTACTATTGAAGAATCAGTGAATCCATGGATCACAATCTCGAACAAGATACGTGAAATCACAAAGTTTAATGAAATTTTAAGCAAAATAGTGTTCTCTGTCTCCAACCATCCAAAACTAACTAAAAACGAATAAATTCGATTAAAAATGGGAAAATTAACTCCAGCATAGGGCACGAGCTGTTACAGGGCCGTGTGACGGTTGACAGACCGTTTACCAGTCCGTTGGTGAAAATTTTCCTCAAGAAACTTCACTTCTCACTGTCACACCTCACGTGCACCGACACGGTCCGTGTGAAGGTTCACGGGCCATAAACTAGTTTGTCTCATCACACTTGCATGAATTCTTCAACTTTCGACAGTGATATCCTTTCCACATCACTTGATGAGCAATGACACGGCCCGTTTCAAGTGCTATGGTCCGTGAAGGGTGCCGTGGGATGGGCCTTAGGCAAATTTCTCCTGCATCTTTCCTTAGCTCCTTGTCATTATCATTTTCCGCCAAGTGTGAGGCCACGAAGAGCTTCATGAGTCGTGTGGAAGTACACGAGCCATGTAGGCAACCGTGTGCCCTCACTTGGTTCCATTTTTGCTCCTCTTTGCCCAGGGCCTCCTCCACGTGCCCTCCCGCAGTCCGTGTGATGTCACACAAGCCGTGGAGGTCTTCTTACGCTCGTACTTGAAATCTTTTTTGTTTCTTTTTCTATAGTTCACCCATTTCTCTATGCCTTAGTCACTTTTCCTAAAAATAACAAAAACAAACATCAAAATAACATTGAGAACGCATAAAAATCCTTTGTTTGACCCACTATAAGAGTCGCACTTCTATGACACATCAACACCCTCAACTTAGAATGATTGCTTGTCCACAAGCAATAACAACTCAACCAAATAAAGCCTAAACATAAGTGCTCACTCAGAACTATGGATAACCCCATAATTTTCAACACATATGCCCCAATAACAAGGTTAAGAGTGAGTGTGCTCACACCCCAAATATCGTGCATGCATGGTCAGTCCACATATGATCAGGAATCAAGACAACCTAGATGGATTAGCAATCAATTAATGTAAAGATAGTGCCCTCACTACAAAGAAGTCTCACTCACAACATAAGGATATAAAACAGAGACTGGAAAATAGACACTCACTCTCATAAATGACTTTCAGTGGACATATAAGTACTGATCATAAGCTTGCCTTATTTTTGCCACCTTAACTCTTGAATGACCTTTAAAGGATCACATTAGGACTTTTGCAGCTTGTAGCATAGGCTCGAGCTCGGTTGAGGTATATTTAGGATTAAAGTGCCTAAAAGGCCTCTCCCAGACACTTACTTTGACTCAGCAATTTGCATTTTGGTCTCCAACTCTTATTATGCATATGTCCCTAACTTTCTTTAGTACGGGAAGTGTTTTCCACGCTCATTCGCTCATTTTCATTCTTTTCTTTTTTGCTCATTAATTTTGCTCATGGTCACATCCTATTTTTTTCTCCTTTTATCACTTCATTCTTTTTCACGCTCATTTTTCTGTTCTCCCCACAGTAGCCACCCTCAACTTAAGCCTTTTGCTTGGGTCAAGGTTCACAATATCTTTCTAAAAGACCAGGGCCAGTATAAGACACCCTCCACTTAGGCTTTTGACCTAGGCGGAGGTTCACAATTTCCTTGGAGAGACCAGGGCCAAAATAAAGATTAGCGGATAGATTGGGGAAGTAAATTTAGGTGATTACAAAGAAAAGTCTATTCAGGCCTCAACTTTTGGTTCAAGAGGGACAATTTAATTTTGTTGGTCAATTTTAGGCTAAGTAACTAGTCAACAACAACGGCCTAAGATCACATCCTAATCCAGCCATTATTTCAGTGGGACTAACCAGGCAAGATCTATCTCACAAGTGCATCGATTGAATTATGCAAATAAGCTCACACACACATGGCACATCTTCTACACTAATTAACACCAAACTACATAGACATGCTTCATTCATCATAATAGCAACCATACACACACCATACTTACCAGAAATCATGCAAGTTAGTCAGGATAAGATGCAAACATATATAACCTTAACATTGTCAACATGGGAAATTACAAAGATCAATATAAGGGCTACCCTAGACTTCTGTGAACACTTATATTTACACAAACATCACAACCTAAACATGCCGGCTCTACTACATAATACACTTGAGAGAAAAGAAACATGGCAAGAAAAACACTCAAGTGGCAGGATGCCCCACCCCCTCCAAAAAGATGGTGTAGTGTCCCCACTACACCATAACAAGAATAAAAGAACAGACAGGGGATAGAACATACCTAGAACTCCCTAGGCATCAGTTGTGCCGGTGGGACTAGACCTTCCTAGGGTTCGTTGTCAACATAGGTAGCACCAGGTCCAAAGGTGCTCCTAGAGGCCCCTACCCTTGCTATATCTGCGATGCGCCACTCTATTTCCTCCTGTTCTGTGGATGCACGGCATTGGGCCCCCATGTCCTTGCGCATCAGCCTCTCCTCTTTCTGCAAGTCAGGTGGAGGACTGTGTCGGTGACTACGGCTCTTACCCTTATCCTTCCTCTTGGGATCTTTCGGGGGTGGCACGTAGGTGTAATAGATGGGGCGGGTGGAGCACCCCATGTCTCATCCAGAACAAGTGCCATGGGAGCATTGAACAGGCTCATCCAAGATTCCAGGGTGGGACTGGTGTGGTGGTCTGGTACTGCGTAGTCAGCATGCAATCTGGCCTTCATGTCATTCACTGTTTTGAACCAGATTCATAATTTTTCCCCAGACATACTATCAAACATGCCATGGAAGTAGCCCTCTAGAGTGTTGACATAGCCTTGCAAGGTGGTGATTTGGGTCAAAATAAATGTCATTTCATAGCGCCATAGCCTGCTATATGTGAGACTATACCACTTGTGGCATCCTTTCGACTATTTGGTCTACAGTGGCATATGTCTACCGTTAGTCTATCACCACTCTAGCCAAGGACTCATAGGGCACATATGCATACCCTTGTTGTACCGGAGGGGATGCACCACTACCCTCAAGTCGCTCAAAAGCCTCGCCTGATGGTGGGGCAATGGTGTAATCCTCAAATGACAAGGGTTGTTGTGGAGGTGCTAAGGGAAAGTTTATTGGGCCCCCTAGCAAGCGTGTTTTGATCCGCATGAGAGGATTTTGGACATATTTAATTAGGGCAATATTGGTCATGTCCTTGGGAGCTATTTTTTTTATCCAAAAAGTGAGTGGTAGGAACATCGGCCAATTTGCACAAGGCTTGAACCAGACACGGGAAGGGCATGCCAGCTCTATCGGATAAGGCCCGATCCCACATCTCATAAGCAATAATCTGTCCCACATTTACTCTGTACCTTGACATCAGGCATACTACCAGAGAGGCATGAGAAGGTTGGAGTAAATTGTCATTTCCTGTGGGTTGTAGCCTGGTCCATACCATCGACCACCAAAACTTTATAACAAATCTCAGAGACATTTTGGCAATAATATACTTGGGTTTTGTAACCCAAGGCACCGTTGCCGCCTGAATGGCGATTCATTCTGCAATTCATCCTAATAATTCGGGCCGAGATAACGAATTGGAAATCCGCCCCTTATCCATAATCCGCAGGTGTCTATCCATGAATTGTCCATCTAGAGAAGCTCGGTAATCTGGCCGAAATAGGAATCGGTTGATGGTGGTTTCTAAAATAACCACTAGTGTACCACGCACCATCACATGTGACTGCGGGGACCTACTAGATGCGATCTGTTTCTTCACCTTCTTAGACTGGGTACCCTCTACAGAGTTCAGTAGATTAGTAGCATAATTAGAATAGAACTCCTCAACTATGGCGGGCTCATAGTAACCAGGTGATTGCACCATCTAACCAAACTTATATGATTCAAAAGTATCTTTAATATCCGAAATACAGTGAAGTTGTTTTGTGAGGACCCGAACCTCAAGGATGACCGGCCGCCGTTGGAACCCGGAACCCTTTGTCAACCCGTGAGTGTAAATATCTTTGGCTCATAGGATCGACCAACGGCCCCGCAAAAATACAATAAGTGCCCTGGTGATTTTTGGATCTGTCATTTGAGAGACTGTAAAATGTATAGCCTCATTATCACTGTCCCGGAGTTAGATCTCATTTGCCTACTCCTCGATGTCATAACCCTCAGCCTCCGAGGTTTGCAGCTATTTTTCTTGCTCCGAGGCATCCTCCTCCTATTCCGGGGCATCCGCCTCCTCCTCAACTCCCATGGAAGGAACCCCCTCTTTAGACTGGGGAGCTCTGTGTCGGGTTACAGCACAAGCCCATGTAGTACAAGTGGAGTAAGGGGAGACAGTGCTCGTATAACGAACCTCGAACCCACTGGAGGAGTCATCTCCTGAGTCACCCCCAACTTGATGGCTAGATGATTCAGTTGGAGAGTCATGGAGATATGACACAGGCTCGTGCCTTTCACTAAGTCTGACTAATCTACAGCATGGACCCATAGCACCTGCAAGTGTGACAAATGAATACAATCTCTTAGAATATTTGCACTACAGGTTGATGCACTATGGGTACTCAAACTTCCCCTATGCTGTAAAAATGACAATAGCCCTTAAGAATGGCGTCACTCGGTTTATCATAGGGCCAATGAACTTAAGGATCATGTGTGAATTGAACTCAAAATTCAACTAGAGTACATCAAAAAATGGGGTGGATACAAGGGGACCCTACACGGGTTATGTGACGTGACATGGTCCGTGGCAGGGCCCGTGAGGAAGTACTTGGAAAAAAATATTAGAGGAGGCGGACCACGAGCCGTTACATGGTCCATGTGATCGGCAGTGAACTGTACCCCCTTTTTTCGAGTTTCAGCCTAACTTGTACACACACATGATTTGTGCAATTTTCATGCCACTTATTCACTGATCTATCAATATATTAGCAAGCTTAGCATGATTTCACCAAGAGTTAGCAATAAGAATCACAAAAATTATGAACAACTATAAACAACACCCAAGAACTAAACAACGGTGGTTTTCACCACCATATGTAACACCCCACCCCACTTTCATGCACTATGACCCCATAAACAAAGAAAGAATTAATTTTGAACTAAGATCTATACATGCAAAACACAAAAATCTACACTAGAAAGTAAAGAAATTAAGTTCTTACTTGATGAGCAATAATGGGGAAGAGAACTTTCTTGAAAGAGTACAAACCCACACTTAGATGAAGCTACAAATCGTGAAATAGACTCACAAATCGTCATAAGGAGTACTATAATGTATTGGGGTTTTAAGAGAGAAGGTGTGAGAAAGGGGGAGAGAGAGAGAGAGTGGAAAATTTAGGAATGAGTTGTTGGGACGAAGGAAAGGGTTTTAAAAACCCTTGGTCAACCATGTTTGACCGATCAACCTCACCGCACGGGCGGCCTCACAGCCCATGACTCATGCCACGATCCGTTCAAATCGTTCGTCCCACCTTACTTCAAGAAAATTAGCACTTATCTGGCCCCTCATTTGCTTACGCCTCCTTTAAGGCTGGCCTCACAGGTCGTGACACATATCACGGTCAGTTTGGTCATCCTTGTCCCTATACTTGCGCGCAATTTTGACTTACTTGGCACGCACACACATGATGTCAATGTTTCACGAGCCATCGAAATTTACACAGGTCATGTAGACCTGTCGTGTGGCAACACATGTGCGTCTGTTAGCTCAACTCAAATGGGCCAAGCGTGACCACTCCACATGGATGTGTTCACGGTCCATCCAGCGTCACACGGCCCGTGTGTGCACATGTGGGACTCCCTTGAGTGCAGTTTTGGCCATTTTGGCCTCAAGACATGTCTTCCACTATATGTGCACTCACGAACTCCAAAATAGAAAATATACTCACCTGGAAACACAACTCAAAAACAAGAAAAATGCATGACATATAAATTAAAGCTTTTTAAATTTTTTTAAACTATTACAGCATATGGGTTGCCTCCCATGAAGCGCTTGATTTAACGTCGCAGCACGATGCATTGTCTTGACTACTCAAACTTTGTCAAGAAGCAAGACCTCAATCACTGAGGCCACCTTTACTGCACCCAAGTATTGCTTCACTCTCTGCCCATTCACTCTGAATTGATCCTCATTTTCTGCTTCTAACTCAATTGTACCATAGGGAAACACCTGGGTGATTATATATAGGCCAGACCATCTGGACTTGAGCTCACCTGGGAACAACCTCAATCTCGAGTAGAACAGTAGTACCTTGTCACCAACACTAAAACTCTGTTGGGCGATATGTTTGTCATGTTGGATATTCATCCTCTCTTTGTATAGTGTTGCATTCTCATAGCTTGGGGGCGAAACTTATCCAGCTCGTTGAGCTGGTCAAGTCTCAAGTCAACAGCCTCCTCCCAATTCATGTTGAGGTTCTTCAAAAGCCAGAGTGCCTTGTGCTCCAACTCCACATGTAGATGATGGGCTTTCCCAAACACCAACTGATACGGGGACATACCAATGGGGTCTTATAAGCCATCTTGTAGGCCCAAAGTGCATCGTCTAGCTTCTGAGCCCAATTAGTTCCGATAGCATTCATAGACTTGGTCAGAATTTCCTTGATTTCTCTGTTTGAAACTTGAACCTGCCCACTTGTCTGTGGGTGATAGGGTGTGGCAACTTTGTGCTATTGTACTCTATACTTTGCGAGCGCAGCACGGAAGACTTTGTTGTACAACTGAGAGCCCCTATCATTGATGATAGTTTTGGGTGTCCCAAATATGGAAAAGATGTTCCGCCTCAAAAACTGGACAATACTCTTACTTCCATTGTTCGACAATGCAACTTCCTCCACCCACTTGGAGACATAGTCCACCGCTACCAGGATGTACTTCATGCATAAGAGCTCATAAATGGGCCCATGAAGTCAATGCCCTAAATGTCAAACATTTCTACCTCAAGAATTGGGGTCGTGGGCAGCTCTTGGTGCTTTGATATATTACCCTATCGCTGGCACTGATCATAGCCAAGCACCAATTCATGGGCGTCCTTGTAGATGGTGGGCCAGTATTACCCACATTGCAGAATCTTCTTGGCTGTCCTAGCGCCACCATGATGACTCCCCACTGAGGAGGAGTGACAGGCCTCCATGATATTCAACATCTCTACTTCTGGAATGCACCGCACCGCCTGATAACCCCATCAGTACATGTTCGAAGCAAGTACGGGTCATCCCAGAAGTACCTTCCCACATCAAAAAGAAACTTTTTTCTCTGGTGATGGTAAAGGCCCTCTGGCATAATATCGCTCAACAGAAAGTTAGCAAAATCAACAAACCAAGGACTAAGGTCAATAGAAGCTGCTAATACTTGCTCATCGGGAAAAAAATCATTGATGTTCAGCGCTAGCTCCCTACCAAGAAATAAAAATAAGAAACAAAAGTAAAATTAGGGAAAAGTATTACAAACTGAAAATTGCAACTAATAGACTATTACTTCGTCGTATTCTCTAGCAACGACGCTAAAAATTTGATATGCCCAAATTTACACTGCAAAAGGAATAGTAAAGTGATCGTTGATCAAATATATAACTCAATCAGAGTTGAGGTCGATCCCACAGGGAACGCATGAGAGTAAATCCATTAGAATCCTTTTTAGATGTAATATCTATTTCCTAAAATAAAATGCATAAAGTAAATGGGGGGTTTCGGTTTTCCAAATTGAGTTATTAAAATAAAATAACAAATGAGTGCAAGGGCTACTGGATTTCAAACAATTAATGCAAAGCTAGAATTGTGTTTCCCATGACATCTAATGCAATAGTTGAATCTAGTGGTAAACTCGTTCGTGATTACGTATACAAGATCTAACAAGTTATACAACACCTAATTCACTTTTAGGTCCTTCTTAGATGCATATCGTTCATCACCTTTCGGTCTCAGAACGTATACTTATTAACCCTTGTTGTCAATCCCAGAATACTCTCACCTTTTGATCTCAAGTATTTAGACTATGTTAAAAACCCCGAATTTTCATCATAGAACTCTTTTCCTAATCAAAATATCCCTTTTGGGCATGCAGTGAATACAAACTTACCCTAATGTGTTGACTCATTGAGGAAGAAATTATAATGAAGATTATTATGGTATATACACTAATCAATCCCAAGATTTACCCCATATTCGTCTATCTTATTGATTTGTCATGGTCCCACAACCCTAGTTGTGGGTCTAGCCTAGCATATTCAAGAAAGATAATCCACAATGATACAAAGAATTCATAATAAAGAACTTACTATTGAAGAATCAGTGAATCTACAGATCACAATCTCGAACAAGATATGTGAAATCACAAAGTTTAATGAAATTTTAAACAAAATAGTGTTCACTGTCTCCAACCGTCCAAGACTAACTAAAAACGAAATAAAAATAATATTTATATACAAGGAAAACCAAATTCGATTAAAAATGAAAAAATTAACTTCGGCATTGGGCACGAGCCGTTACAGGATCAAGTGACGGTTGACGGACCATTTACCGGTCCGTTGGTTGTAAAATCAGGCCTGTGTGACCGCTTACTATCCTTTTAAAAGCTAGATTAATTACATTTTCTTAATCTTTTTCTATATATTTATTTTTCAACTGATGTGCATACTATCACTTAAATAACTGTCATTTCCCCATATTGGTTTGATTCAGACACAACTTATAATAACATTTAGGAAGGCCAAAGCCATCACTAACTAAATATTATCCGCCATTTGCTTCAAATACAAAAAAATAAAAATAAAAATCACAATCATTTTGCTATATTTCTTTAAAACAAATTAGAATATTCACATTTATAACTTATATCCAATTATTTATTGCTACTTTTAATATTCTTACTCTCATGCTTTTCATATTCATAACCTTCAAATATTTAATGTATAACTTTATAATATCTTTTGGCATTTCTCCACTTTTATCTATGTAAATTCATCTTTTTGGTGTCAAGAGATCCCTACTCAAGGTTAACATTTTTCATTCTATAGTTAAAGTAGTAAAGCACTTATATCATTATTATGCTATTGGAATCATGCTTTGCTCTTACTCGATGAGGAGGGCTCTTGAATTTTGGTTGGTTATGCATGTGATAATGTATCGATAACAACAACAACATACCCCAGTGCCTCAAAAGGCTCCCGCTCATTGCGGGGTGGGGGGGTCGGATGTACGCAGCCTA
>JAABOM020000002.1:10552075-10564024 GCA_011800125.2 Solanum clarkiae
CGATTGAGTCCTTCCGACTCCAATTAAATTTTCGCACAAAACAATTCACTTGATAAATTTTACACTTTAGCAAAATATGGGGTCTAACAACACCCAATTTTGACCATCCACATTTTAAATTAATTATTGAGTTTCTTCAATTTTTAACAATGTGAAATAATTATCTTCGAAAAAAATATATATTATTTTAGAGTTATATTTATTCATAAATTATTCTAAAAAAATAAATTTATTTCTTGATTATTATCTTGATTTTATTAGAAATTATGTTAAAATTAATTATTTCACTTTGATATTTCGAGAAGCTCGTTAATTGATCTAATTTAATTCATCGTGTATTTTTAAAATTCAGATCCGCGCTCCGACCCCACATGTCCCCTTCCTTTTTTCTTTTTACTTTACTTTTTCTTTTACTTTTCTTTTTCTTTTAGGTGGAACTCATGTATCTCTCACCAACTCCTTCTTCTTCACTGTCTACAACACAAAAATACACACACACACACACACACACACACACACACACCGCGTGTTAGCGGCTATTTTAAGTGTTAATACCTTCTTAAAATAGTGATAAGAACTCTTACCCATTTCTCTAAAATTTTAGGACTTTTTCTGTTAGAGTCTTAAAATTATTTTAAGTTTTCTTAATTTCTTTAAAAAATTAAGTGGCGACTCAGTTATTTTTTTCTGTAAAATTGGTTTTCTTAACTTAATTAAGTTTTAAAATCGATTTTTGAATTTTTCTTTTTTAAAAAAATTATTTTTACGATTAAGAGAAATGACGATTCTGCTGCGAATTAATTAGGTTCTAACCATTAGATTTGACTTGTTTGACTAACTATTTAATATTGTAATAATGTTTATTTGTGCTTTATTTGTTTAATTCGAATATAAACTGTCATTTCATTCATACTTCCTCCAATTCTGGAAACTTGACACTACCACACATACACGTGAGGTGTGCTTAGCGCACCCGTAAATTTTTTTCAAAAAAAGCCAAAATTTAGGAGAGTTGGCATATGCGCGGAGTGTCTGGTTCTTTTTTCGTGTGGCCGTGTAGCCTCCTCACTCGAGTTGTATGCTCGAGAACCTATTATCTAGTAAGCCAAATCTTAGAAACATAAAATAGAGCTAAATCAAATCCCTAATTTTAAGCATTTGCCTAGGTAGAGCCATTACCTAAGGGGTATTGTGCCCATTAGTAGACCACTTTGAGTCCATAGTGGCCCCCGACCCAATTGGACGATCATGTTTATGTATTTAAAATTTGAAGAATGTATACGCTATTTGACTCCTTACGGGTTGAGAGTTTATTAGTCAAAGTTGAATCCTAAAGATATACTATTTCATCCAAGAAATTTCGGGAATGTCAAGAAGTTCAAGAAAGATTTATTTGGAAGTTTAGTTTAGTGATGTACTACTGCGTGAGACTGATTATTTGTATTCCCTTTTTCCCAATTATGTATCCCCATTCAATTTATTTTTGAAAGTTGTAATATTTTTGGGCAATGCAACGTTTCAAATAGTGAATACATCCTTCAAATCGTTCGGCCAACCCTTGGCATAAAGAGTCACACATGTATATTAGGACGCGTTAAATTTTGTTTATGTGCTAAATGTTATATAACTTGCTTATTTGTGTTGTTTGACTTATGTGTTTAAATACATATGTTTTGCCTCGAACATGATTGGTCCATTATTCCATTCCAAAGTCTTAGAGCATTTTAGGCATATAAAGTCTAATTTTGGGCCTTTCTAAAACACTTTTGAGCTCATTGTTCAAAACACTCCTTATGTTCAATTGGGTCATTACTCTAATTCATGTTGACTTTGTTATTCTTGAAAAATAATTTTCATATCAAATAGCCAGAATTACCAAGCATTCACCAGTTTCAAATCAAATTTTATAATACCATTATTCTCAGTTAAACCTTTCAGAAATCCAGCTTGTGAACATTTTATTCAAAAATTCATTTAGTCCAGTAAATGATCAAATTTTATCCATTTGGTTATTCTTCTAAAATCTCCCTTTATTCGAATCTTGGATTATCTGTTTACGCAAAACAAATGTTATTTGATACTTTGATTATTTAATATGATTAATAGACTAACTCTTTCAGCTTTTGAGTTTTTCTTTCCTTTACAGAGGAGAGACTAATTTGTGTTAGTAGTCAAACTTGCTCATGTTATCAAAGTAAAGCAGTTTTCAAATATCCGCTGGAAGAACATTCGTATTTCACATGGTCTAAGGTCAAGAAAGTTGACACAAACTCATCATTTCTTACTTGGGTTACTAAAAAGACTCGTTTAAGAATGGACTCCGGGTCGATCAACACGGTCACTTCATCTGAATCTTTCTCTGTTATATCTATCGCGGCCAATCAGGGCACCTCGATGGGAACTGAATCACAGTCGGAAGTCATAGCTCATTTAGAGCAACGACTTACTGAGCTAAGTCTCATAGTGACACAATACCAAGCTGTTTTTCAGAATCTACCACCCAACATGTGCCAAAAAGGTCCGGCGTTTTTCATTTTCGACTTCAAATGAACTTGGCCAAGGAGATCCTTTTACCACTTCTCAACAAAATCAAAATGATTCATCCACTCGCCCAAACCAGGAGGCTCCCTTTCTATACACTTTTGCTCCTCCAAAAGCTCCAACTGTGGCACATCATGCTCCACTAGTGTATACTTATGTTACCGCTCCACCGGCTATAAAAATTTCAGAAATTTACAGTCAAGATGGTGGTCACTATGTTGAAACTATAAACAATGCAAAAGTTGTTGATGTTGAAGCAATGAATAGGAAGATAAAAATTTTAGAGGATGCTATGAGAGATCTTTGTGGGCTCAATGGTAAGCAAAGTGTGAAATATAAAGAATTGTGCACATTTCCTGATGTTGAGCTACCTCTTGATTGCAAGATTCTCAAATTTGAAAAGTTTGATGGATCGGGAAATCCTTTCTTCTATTTGAAAATCTATTGCGAAAAGTTGATTGGCGTTGGAAGTAATAAAGGAATTAGAATCAAACTGTTTAATAAAAGTTTGACTGGAGAGCCTTGGAATGGTACTCCAAGAAAAATGTGACTAAATGGCGTACTTGTGATGACTTGGCGAACGTTTTTGTGGATCACTACAAGTTTCATGTTGAGATCGCTCCTAATAGAATCTCCATTATACAGCTAAAACAAAAATCAATAGAATGCTTTCGAGAATATGTCATATGTTGAAGAGAAGAGGCATTAGGATGTATCCGCCCATGGAAGAAACAGAGATGATTACCTACTTCATTCAAGCTCAAGACTCAGAATACTATGAACGACTGGTAACAATGGGTGGAAAGACATGTGCTAAAGTTATCAAAGCTGGAAAAATGATTGAGGATGGTCTTAAGACAGGGAGAATTACAAGTTTAACATCATTTCAATTCAATAACAGAACTTTTCAAACTGATTCGTTTTTGGAAATAGAAAGAAAAAGGAAAAAGAAGTTATGACAGTAATGACTCGAGGATCTATCTCGTATAATCGTGTGTCACATCCAGGCTATCCCACTGCACAATACCCCATCTTTAACACACAAGCAACATATCATGCTCCACGACCTATACAAAATAATGCACCTCATCCCAATTTCGAGAGAAAAACCCCTCGAGTCTTCTCTCCATTGACAGAGCCATTGGTGTTCTTTTTGAGAGGTTGAGATAACAGGATTACTCCACCAGTAAAAGCTAAGGTGGTGAACACTTCGTCTAATTGATATAACCCAAATAAGCATTTTGCTTACCACTTATGCTTAAGCATAAGATTTAAGATCTGATTGATAATCAGATAGTTAAACTTGCAGAATCTCCGAATGTGAATATTAATCCACTCCCTGAGCACAAGGGGTAGTTAATGGTGAAATCAATTACAAAGAAGAAATGATATTTTCTGTCTTGGCATGTTTCAGTCCTGCATTTAAAGTTTGGCGTTTTCAATCCCTGTAATCGCATTTTATTTGCTTCTTAGCCTTTGTAATGGCAATCTGTGGTTTGATTTCCTTTGAAATATGCCTCCTTTGTATTGTGAACTACGTTTGACCTGATTTTCCTAGCGGAATACGTAGGCGGCCTTCATCGGCTTCGGTCACATTATCTAAAAATTTCAATTTACTTTTATGGTTGGAACTACGTTTGACCTGATTCTTGTTTCAGCGGGATACGTAGACGCCACATCGGCTCGATCATATTCCCTGTAAGATTTTCATTCCTCTTTATAATGAAAACTGGGGCAGAATTTTGAGAGAATCTCAAAATTACTTCAAAGAAGACTTTCTCCAATAAGTCAGAATGAGAAATCACGTTAAAGTTGCAACTGGGTAGATTTTTTGAGGTTCTCTCAAAAAATTATTTGGAAATAACAAGAAAGTTAAGATTTCTTCTGTATTCTAAACTGGGGTAGAATTTTTTACGAATACCCTTCAAAATTCCATCAAAATTATACTTCACGATGAATCCGGCATACAAATCAAATAGCAGACAAGCGTCAAGATGGCAAAGCAAAACCAATATGGATCAATCTCTCAAAACAAAGCATTTTTCTTTGAATACAGGAACTAAAGTTGCAAGGCATCGTTGGACCCACAGCGGCCCTATAAGATAATTTTGCACAATTGCGAAGATTGCAAGATTTCATCCAGACCAATACAAGTTGGACAACTCAAGATGACTTCTATATTTACTCATTACTCTTTTCATTTTCAAAATTTCTTCTTATTATTCTATTATTATTTATAACACATTTTTCTTAATGTTGCAGATAAGATAATTTGGCATAATGGCCAAGATTGTAAGATTTCATCCAAACCAATACAAGCTAGACAACTCTAGATGACTTCTACCTTTACTTGTTACGTTATTCATTTCCTAAATTTCTTCTTATTACCCTATTATGATTTAACACATTTTCTTAATGTTACAGATCAGATAACCTGACACAGTGTCCAAGATTACCAGACTTCACCGAGACAAGTTAATCTATTTTGAAGAGTCACTCGCCTTCAACGTGACAAATTAGAGTGTCACTGCCTTCAGTGTGACAAGTTATTTATTTTGGAGAGTCGCTCACCTTCAACGTAATAAATTGGAGTTTCACTGCCTTCAGTGTGACAAGTTAATTTATTTTGGAGAGTCACTCGCCTTCAACGTGACAAATTGGAGCGTTACTGCCTTCAGTGTGACAAGTTATTTATTTTTCAGTGTGACAAGTTATTTATTTTGGAGAGTAACTCGCCTTCAACATGACAAATAAGAGCATCATTGCCTTCCGTGTGACAAGTTAATCTATTTTGGAGAGTCACTCGCCTTCAACGTGATAAATTGGAGCGTTACTGCCTTCAGTGTGACAAGTTATTTATTTTGGAGAGTCATTCGCCTTCAACGTGACAAATTGGAGTGTCACTCCCTTCAGTATGACAAGTTAATTTATTTTGGAGAGTCGCTCTCCTTCAACGTGACAAATTGGAGCGTCACTGCCTTCAGTGTGACAAGTTAATTTATTTTGGAGAGTCATTCGCCTTCAATGTGACAAATTGGAGCGTCACTGCCTTCAGTGTGACAAGTTATTTATTTTGGAGAGTCACTCGCCTTCAACGTGACAAATTGGAATGTCACTGCTTTCAGTGTGACAAGTTAATTTATTTTGGAGAGTCACTCGCCTTCAAAGTGACAAATTGGAGTATCACTGCCTTCAATGCTACAAGTTATTTATTTATGAGAGTAACTCGCCTTTAACGTGACAAATAGGAGCGTCATTGTCTTTAGTGTGACAAGTTAATCTATTTTTTAGAGTCACTCGCCTACAACGTGACAAATTGGAGCGTTATTGCCTTCAGTGTGACAAGTTATTTATTTTGGAGAGTCACTTGCCTTCAACGTGAAAAATTGGAGTGTCACTCCCTTTAGTGTGACAAGTTAATTTATTTTGGAGAGTCACTCGCCTTCAACGTGACAAATTGGAGCGTCACTGCCTTCAGTGTGACAAGTTAATTATTTTGGAGAGTCACTCGCCTTCAACGTGACAAATTGGAGCGTCACTGCCTTAAGTGTGACAAGTTATTTATTTTGGAGAGTCACTCGCTTTCAACGTGACAAATTAAAGTGTCACTACCTTCAGTGTGACAAGTCATTTATTTTGGAGAGTCACTCGCCTTCAACGTGACAAATTGGAGCGTCACTGCCTTCAGTGTGACACATTTATTATTGGATTGTCCTTTCCTTCAGTATGACACGTTAAACCAGATTTGCATAAATCATATCTCCTACATTCCTTAAACCTCTGTAGTGAGTCGTATAGGTGGCGTGTTTAAATTAGGACCATATATTGGGATTCTTTTCCCTTCGTTGCTAGTCAGTCGGGATGCTATCTCTCTTCTCCTTCGTCACTCAACCATAAAAATATGGTATATAATTAACAAACTCTTTTTTTCACTTAAAACTATACTAAACCACCTATCTATTCCTTTTTTGGCGCTGTCCCGATACTGATGAGCATCACTTGGGCCTTCATTCATACATTTCATTTACTGTTAACAATTTTTATCTCGGTCTTTTTTGAGAGCATCCAAGAGGATGAATTGTCAAACAAACCACAGGTGTAGACGTCATCAAGTAGGATGCAGCACAACATGTAACTTTTTCTTAGCAGCGAACTGGGACATAGTCCAAAGAGGAATGTTAAACTCTTTGGACACGAGCTGATGAGCGACTTCCACCACAATCCAACCACACCCTGTCAAAGGGCATGTGGGTAATTCTTTGAATTTATCAGTTTCAATTTTGCATTCAGATAATTTCGACTCTCACTGGAAGCAATCTTTCCAGTCTGAGTGACAATGCACCAAGAGCTTTGAAAATTATGTCCATGTAAGTTTTTACTTATGGATGTGAAGTGCACCACATTCATGACTAAGAGGTTGCAAGCCTTTTTTTCTTACTCAATTTACTTGTCACACTTTCTTAGCCGAAGGTTATCTTAGCATAAGAGATTTGCTTTTCAATCGATTGGGTCGAACTACAAGCAGTCTGATTCCTATGTTTGGGATATGTAGGCGAGCTCCATGTTGAAAACTCGATTATATTTCAACCTCTCTCATTCTAATCCCGAGCTTTTCAGTCTCTCCATAATTTGACTCTGAAATAGCTTTTGATTTATTTCAAAATTGTGCATAAAATCAAGCGTCGTGAACTACAAGTGACCGGAATTCTCATGTAATCTGAGATATGTAGGAAACCCGACACTAGGTTCCAGCCATAATTTTCTGAACTCCGTACTTTACTTTCAAAAGACGAAGGTGTGGTCGGTCAAAATTGGATTCATCAACTTCCTTTGCCTCAGGTCTCTTTCATCGACCCAAGCCAAACGAGGGGCAGTTGTTGACACCCAATTTTGAGCCTCCACGTTTTAAATTAATTATTGAGTTTCTTCAATTTTTAATAATGTGAAATAATTATCTTCAAAAAATATATATATTATTTTAGAGTTATATTTATTCAAAAATCATTCTAAAAAAATATAAATTTATTTCTTGTTAATTATCTTGATTTTATTAGAAATTATTTTAAAATTAATTATTTCACTTTGATATTTCGAGAAGCTTGTTAATTGATCTAATTTAATTTACCGTATATTTTTGAAATTCAAATCTGTGCCCCGACCCCACATGTTCCCTTCCTTTTTCTTTTTTACTTTACTTTTCTTTTTCTTTTAGGTGAGACCCATGTGTCTCTCACCAACTCTTTCTTCTTCACCCTCTACAATACAAGAACACATACAAATGACCAAAAAAATTTTTTAGCAAAAGCTGGCAACAAAAAAATTCCCCTAACATTCAAATTTTGAATTTCGAATTCAAATTCAAAATTCTAATTTTCGGCCTATAAATACCCCCTCTTCATCACTTGTTTTAGGAGGGTTCATCGCTCTAAAAAAGGAAAATAAGGCAAAGTTTTCATAAAAATAGTTCAAGATTTTTCAAAAATTGTTCTGATCTTAAATATTTTCTAGAAATTAGTACTGGAAGCTCTCTCCTAGCTCGCTGAGGTCTCAGTTCCTCTGCTCTCATTTCACTCACCTTGGATTCATTTTAAGTTCTTAACTATGTGAATATGGAAAAGCCGGGAAATATCGAAGTTCTTCTATTTGTGTTAAGCTCGTTTGACTAGAAATGTTCTATTGTGTTGTGATGCTGTTTTGAGTTAGTTGTTGATTTCGTTGTTCGATATGTATTGTGTTTTAGTCGATTTTAAGCTTCTCAGTTAAGTGAAGTTTCAAAATGATCGATTTTTATGGTTTCGCTTTTTAGCCACAATGCTCTTAATGCAAATTCATAAACGTTTAAACTGTTATTTATGTTCCAATTTTATTAACATGAATCTGTGTCCTATATTTAGTTTTGTTTGATATGGAGGGTGTCTTAGTTTTCTTTGTTTGGTCTTGGTTCAACTATGGCATTTGGATTTCCAACTTGGTTTAATACTCTTATTGATTTTGAACTCGTTCCTGTCCAAGTTTCTTAATTTTTGATTTGTTGATGGTGCAATTACTTTGTATAAAAATCAAGGCTTTCTCTTTATTTGTTGCAAAATAACAACATCGTTAAAAGTTGTTCCATATGTTGATTTTTTTTTTTTTTGGTATGAGTGATGTGTTAATCTTGGGTTTAAGTTAATAAGTTTCATGTGTTGATTCATGGTTCTAGAATTGACGAGTTTTTTTTGTGTAGTCTTAAATGTAACATACTAGATTTATGACTTATCATGCTAAGTGTATTTTCAATTGTGGCTTTAAATAATTTGTCAGATCCCTAATATTTTTCTTTTTCTTTCTTTTTATGCATTTATCCGAGTCTTTCGAGGTTCCTACCTTGCATTTCTCGGGGCCATGAAAGCCCCAACCAGTTTGAGGAGTTAGTGTACAGGTTAAGAAAGCTGCTTACAAGACTTTCAGCCCTCAAAACATCACCATATACACTGATATACAACATATATACAGTGATGTGGTACAGAGAATAACAAAATCAAATCACTTCTATAGCAAGAATGATTCAAGGTGGTTGGAATGTTGGATATATAGTGGAAGAGAGGGTATACACATTGATATACATATAAGTACCCTACTGATATACAAGCTTAAATGGGCAAATAAGAGCCCAAAGAACAGAAGTTGCAGGCCCAAGTGACTGGCCCAGGTGTACAGCAACCAAAGTTGAACTCAACTTTCATTTTCTCTCCTTATTGCTTATTTGTGATATATTTGTACTAACATTATTTGCTTAGTTTAATTTAATTAATTCCTTAAAGATAAGATGTTCCGTGTTAATCATTTTTATTATTATTATTATTATTTTATTATCATTATTATTATTATTCAAAGTTATATTTCAAAGTAATTTAAATTCTTACTAAGTGAATTTTGTCAAAATTTCTTAACTTAATTAAGTTTTAAACCGATTTTTGAATTTTTCCTTTAAAAAAGTCATTCTTAAATATACTTTTATTTCAAAGTTAGTCAAATAATTTTTAAATCATCGGATAACAGCGTGTTAGCGGCTATTGTAAGTGCTAATACCTTCTTAAAATAGTGATAAGAACCCTTACCCATTTCTCTAAAATTTTAGGACTTTTTCTGTTTAGAGTCTTAAAATTATTTTAAGTTTTCTTAATTTCTTTAAAAATTAAGTGGCGACTCTGTTGTTTTTTTTCTGTAAAATTGATTTTCTTAACTTAATTAAGTTTTAAATCGATTTTTGAATTATTCTTTTTTAAAAAACTATTTTTACGATTAACAACTCCTCCCATGACTCAACTTGCTCATAAAATGTCTATTAATCAAGAACTTTCATCACCTAGCTTCTACGGGCAGGAACACTCACCTCATCTCATCATCTATCAACTCGTAGAGTAGGATTGTTCTTTCAAAACTAAAGTTCAACCTTATTTGGACTCTAAGGGACTCTAATTCCATCAACTTCAGCCATCAACATACTCACCCCAGGACTCAGACCACACTAATCAATACATTCAGACAGTCAAGGCTCTAGAAATTCCCCCTAGTTCATTATTGAGGTCTTTAACAGAGAAATCATGTAGATTAGATACACAATCATACAACACTACTTGTAAACAGTAAATACAAGTATGATTATCATCAATTTTAAGAGAATAAGTGATAATTAAAGACAATTTTCAATATTTCATTCAAGAAATCACAACAAGACTCATTACACTCTATTATTAACCTAAATCAATCATGGGGCACATGGGAGAACAATCTCATGCTTTGGGTAGCTTTTACATACTAGATTGGAGAATTACCAACTTTCTTCACGAATTTGGCCCTGGACTTTGAAACCCTCCTCTTTCTCTTTTCTCCTTCTCTCAGTTTCTCTTGTTTAGACTTAGGAAAAATGGTTTTATGAAATCCTTTCGTACGAATTTAAGCTTAGAAATACGTTTTGGGGTATTAAAATTGGTTAGGAATACCCAAAATACCCTTCTCGAATTTAAAATGATACATTGGTCCGCAATGCGCCAGGAGGCGCAGACCAGTGTATTTCATTTCCCATCTCATGGAAAAATTTCGCGAATTTTCGTAAAATTTCAATTTCCGTCAAATTTTTTAAAAACAAACAACGTGTTACTCTGCGCCCCCTTTGTGTCGCGTCAGGGTCGCGAATCAACACTGTTTCGGGTGAAAAATTAAAAAATTATTTTTTGATCCAGTTGCTCTTAAATAGGATCGAGACCATTTTTTCGCTCTATTTTCCGTTGATCGCAAATCCAGTATCGAATTTCTCATCGGAGCTTTAGAAGACGCATCATGCGCACGATACATTCTAGGAGTGTTTTGATAAATTTATGGGGTGTTACAATAAGTTAGAATTGTCATTGTCACCCTTATTTAATAGGCATAATGTGGGTCCATCATATAATTTCACTTCACCTTCTTTTAATTGTCCTAATTCATATTTTTTCTTCCCTTGTCTTTTAGTTTTTATTTTTCATCAAATTTAAAACTAATTTGATTAAATATATAACATAATTCTTTTAGATAATTTTGAATAAGTTTCTCAGAGGGTTCACCTATTTTTGAATATATCACATAATTTTTTAAAATATTATATTAAAGTAATCCTATTTTAAATTTATCACACAAAAAGTCATTCAATTTTAACTTAAAAAATAAATTTCTCATGAACTTAATTATTCTGTACCAAAAAATATGTTATTATGCTCCAAAATAAGATAATTTTTTTCATCTTTTTCATATTAATAAGCTCTATTACTTGACACACTATTTAAAAAAAAAGTTAGATACACATTTTACTAAAACTACTTTTATTGGTACAAATAATAATAACATACCCAGTGAAATCCCATAAGTGGGGTCCGAATGTACACAAATCTTACCACTACCTCATAAAAGTAGAGAGGTTGTTTCCCTGGGAACCCTCATCTGAAAAATCCATAAGCAGAATAACTAGATATGAAAGACATGAAAGAAAGGAAAAGTAAATAGAAAGAGTGGTTAGTAACCAAAAACACATGATGGTATACAAACACAAATAAAATTAACATATATAAGGTGAATAATAGCAACACAAAATATAAATGCATGACTAAACCTAATAGTCAGACATCAACCTACCCCTACTAACGTATTAATCTATTATTTTAATTCGCGACCTCCACTCCTTCCTATCTAAGGTCATGTCCTTGGTGAGATCAAGTTTCATCATATCTTACCTGATCACCTGTCACGACCCAACCTAGAGACCATGATTAGTACCGATTGGGCACCCAGACAAACACTAAATCGGATTTCCAGCTATAATAGCTAAGGAATCTATCGAAATTTCGACAGAGTTTCCTCTGTTTTACTGACTAACCAAACCTGCAAACAGCA
>JAABOM020000002.1:10564124-10618682 GCA_011800125.2 Solanum clarkiae
TTACAAAATTATAGAGTAAGTAGAAGAAAGGAATTTAATTTTTAGTCATTATCGTGCCCTATAATAGTAAAAGAAATTGATAAAGAACTGATTTTTGAAATCAGATTCTCTAGAAAATTATAAAATATTTTTATAATTTAAATAGAAGAAAATGATCTAGGCCACTACTGGTCCGAGCTTGTATTAGGTCAAACCAATCCAATTTACTCTCTTATATAAATGATCATCAAAATGCAAAAATTCAAAAACAAAATGAAAGATTAGAATCATTGATTTTTCTAGAGCTCTTGAGTTTCCTCAGGTATGTTCAAGTTTTAGATTTTTTACCTTCTTTGGGCTACCACTTATATTTGTGGAGTAATCTATGTGTGACATGTGATTTTCTACGTAGTCCTTTATGAAATGATGTTCTACACAAAAAGAGATCTCAAAGAACAGTTTCTTGTTTCCAAATTTTGTAAGAAGGCAAGAGATCTAATTTCTTTATTTTTTTATGTTTCTACAAGAACATTTTTAAACTTATCTATATGTGTAGATTCTACTACTTCTGGTCTATTCTTTTTTAAACATTTTATGTTTTGAATTATATGAAATTTATTGAACTTATAACATGCTTAATGTATGGAAATTTTCTATTTAGGGATCTTAGAAAATGACATAACAAAAGCGAATCTAGAATTTTAGTAAGTTTCGGATGAATGATTTTCATGTCCTTTCAAAAAATATTTTTAATTTTATAGCCTTTTTATAATGAAGAGATTTTTACTTTGACATACACAAGATCTCATTTTTATATCTAAGAAATCTTAAAAAAGATCATTTTCTTCTATTTAAATTATAAAAAAGGCAAGAGATCTCATTTAATGTATATTCTACAATCTTCATTTCTGACAGTGATACAAATTTAGAGAGAAATGATTTTCTTGACCTATACAAATTTCTTCTAGTTTAATGACCTTTTTCTTAATAAGAGATCTTTATTTTTATGTGTAAGAAATATGAAAAGACCACCTTTATAAAATAAAAGATTAAAAGGCAAGATAACTCATTTTCTTACGGGGAAACTTAGTATGGCTCTCATAAATATATGATTAACCCTTGATAACAAAACATATTTATCAAGGAAACGTGTTCTTTGATAGTATCTCTGTTTCAATTTAAATGGTACAGTTCAAATTTTTAGAGTCAAATTTTTAAATTAGAGTAGTAATTAAGCTTATGTGCATGTCCGGTTTGATGAAATTTTTGTGTTGTCTTGTTTGTTCTCTTTAATGAAGCAATGGCCTCCAATGATGAGCTTCACAATAATGAGGCAGCCAAAAAACCCTCTAAAATTGACAAATTCCAAAAAGTCACCGACCTAGTAGGCAAAAACTCTGTTGTCTTTTCGTGTATTGCATGTATAAATGCGAAGGACAATGATGCTATAGGCTCATCTAGTTATGAGGAGGAAAATCTTCAAGGAGAGAAGTCTAAGCAGCAAAAAAGTATATTCCATGAAATCATCAATAAAAATGGAAAGACCAAGGTCATTTAAAAGAGGATGCCATCCAAATAGAAGAAAGATACAAAAGTGATCCAAGAATATCTAAAGAAATACAGGGGAGTTAGACTGCGAAAATGGGTAGCAGAGATTCGAGATGGAAGAAATAATACTCGATGTTGGTTGGAAATTTTTGACATTGCTATAGAAATTGCTTTGGCTTATAATGAGGCAACCATTGAAATAAGAAGTGTTGATGCTTTGACAAACATTCTCGAGCCACAACCAAAGGAAATCAATATCCAAACAACGCCACCACTAACAAAGACGAAAGGCAAATCCAAATTTTAGTTAAACCTGATTGCTGCAACTTTTCATAGGTATATCTATGCATCTTTGAAATTGCGAGTTCAAAATTTAAAATTTCAGTAGCTGGAGAACATGATTATAAATAAGAAGGTTATGTTAGGTGGGTGAGGCAGGGCTAGAGCCATATCTTCTTTCCCTTATTACTGGAAGTATGTAATAATTACAAATAGTGTTTATATCTTTTCATGTTACTTTTACTATTTGTTGCTTCATTTTTCTTTGTATCTTAATATACTACTATTATTTTTTTCTTAAAGCAATTTTCTTTCCTCGATAACTTCTTTTTTGAGCCATGGATCATTGAAAATAATCTCTCTACTTCATAAAATTAGGAGTAAGGTCTATGTACATTTTATTAGTCTCCTCTAATTTCTTTATAAAATTGCGCTAAGTATATTATTATTGTTTAACTAATTAGTTGGAGGAATATGATTAGCTATGATTCATATAATTAACTCCACTTGTTTGTATTGATACAAAGTTGTTTTTTGTTATATTCCTTGTTAAGATTTTCAAGAAGCACTACTTTAAAAAAAGCCAATTTCTCTAGATAAATTTTGATTTTTTAAAAATGCTTTAGACAATATATTTCTAATTTGACAGAATTAATCAATATAGTTAAACATATATAGCGGAAAATGTAATTGAAAGATTATGCTGAATTTTTTTATTGAAATTTTTCTGAAAAGCTAATAATTTACATGAAGCTAGTTACTTGCTCCCTTAACATGTCATGAAGAGCATGAAATTAAAATCCTATCTAAGTTATTTATTATATTGTTCTATACTAAACATTGACTGTTACTCATTTTGCTTCATTAAATAAATTAGTCCCACATTGATGTTAATTTTGCACAATTCTCACAAAATACAAATTCTTATTTAAAATGGATTAAGGAGATATAATTTTTCCTTTTAAATTAACAATAATTAGTGTTTTTATACATTTAAGACATAATCATGTAAATGGAGATGCCCGTGATAATGTTTGTGAAAGCTAGTGATGGCAGATCACTATAAAGAATTGACGTACTTCTATACTGATAAGCTTTTAAAGAATGAGTCATGTGAAAAGAAAAAGAAAGATTAAAGTGATTGTATAAAACAAATAAAAAATCACCTGGTACCCATTTTGGAGGCCGACTATGGTGTGACACAAGAAAAGAATTCATTAGGTTGAGTAGACCATGTGAATAGGAAAAGAAAGATTAAAGTGATTACATAAGAGAAATAAAAAATGTAATGGTACACATTTTGGAGCTCGATTATGGTGTGACACAAGAGAAGAATTCATTAGATCAGGTGGACCAAAATCAAATTTTTCATTCAAATCATTTTGATATTTTTCTTGTTACCCATGATTTTCCTGTGACGTTCCTTTTTGCGTCGCTTTAAATTTTCTCCTTTGACCTTCCTTTTATCCTCATTAGTTGGGTTCGTGATATCGCATCCCTATAAGTAAATTCTAGGAGTTTCAGATTTTTTGTCTCTTCCATTATTTGCTAATGGGAATGTTAAGGACTATTACTGTAACTTTACTGGTATTTCCTACTTTGAAAAGGCACACTAATTAAGAGGAAACTCATATTGAATTTGAAGAGAAGTGAGTCTCGAATGGAGATAAATTTAAAATTTTGTATTATAGAAGTACTTTTCATGTTGTATTTATAATAAAATATTGAAAAGTGATAGAAATTGTCATGCCCGGGGGGGAGGGGAGGGTACCCTAGACCACCCAGAGACTATTGCTAGTCCTCAAGTGAATCACTTGGCCTCATCATATTCATTAATCAATAAAGTCTACCAATCAGTTCAGGACTAGATAAAGTAATGGAGACATCTAGTCTCAAGTAACATAATAAGTAAATGGGCTAGTTAGAAAGAAACTGGCTCAACAAGTCTTAATATCAACATTCGACTCTAGTGTATGAAGCCTCTATCACTATCAAGTAGTACCAATAAAAGACCCATGGCTACCTCGAAATAAAGTAAAGTCAATCAAGTCTAACTCTATAAGCAAGATGACAATAAATGTAATGATCCTCCGAAGTAAGGGAGGCTCACCAAATCCACTGAATTGCTCAGATCCTCAACGATGCGCCTGTTAACAATCTCTAGTGCCTAGATCTGCATCATGAAATGATGCAGCATCAAGTGGCATCAGTACGTGGAATGTACCATATGTAAAATAGATGAATGTAACAAAAACAGGTAGAATAATATGGAAATAACATCAATTCAAAATTATAACCAAATCAGAATGTCAAATGTTTCTCTAAAGAAAGAATAAAGAGTAGACAAGAGACTCATCAACCAGTCAAACCTCATCAATCAAATCAGACTCATCTGAAAGGAACTTAGCTCAACTCAACTTGACTCGGAGTACTCAGTATAGGAACTTTCTGGGAGTTTTTCTTATCCGACAACAATCAGTTATGAGCTAGTGATTGTCCAACATCCTGTCGATGTTTCCACGACCGTTTTGTACTTTCCAGGAAGAGAACGAATCGAATCCACTACGAATCTAGCTACCAACAAGTCCTCTATTATTTCAGGGACTTATATCAAGAGAGAACCACCAATGTAATGTAATATTTCTGATCCTCATCTACGCTTGGCAATGTAGTTAATGAGTGCAAATTGGCTTTACTCTTACTCATTATTGTACTCGATATTGACTCAATGCTCATAAGACTCATTCATCTCAATCAGCCTTGTAGAGGCACTCATCACAATCGGTCTCATAGAGACTCTCACCATCTCATCAACTCAACTCTCAATCAATAGCTCATGTCTTAGATCAATCATTAGGGATATTTTGGTAATTTTATTCAGCCTCAGATTTTTCATCGGGGCATGGGAAGAAGTGTTATGCACACATCTATCCTTTAGGGATATTTTAGTAATTTTATCGGGGGTTACATCATCTCTCCCTATAGATCATTCATCCTCAATATGAGTAAAGGTAGACATCAAGACATGATTTGAGCCAAGACTCGTCTCAATACTCACATCAATCAATAAAACTCTCGACTCTTCATCAATCTCAACAAACTCTATTTAGACTCAAGAATAGACATATCAACTCAAAAATAGATCAATCAATTTAAGTCAAGCGTAACAAAATTATCTTTAACATTCTTATCATTGGGCATGAATAGGTGTGAATATATGGCTCTCATCTCTTCCCCAACTTCTCATATGGCTTCATCAAGGAATTGATTTCTCCACAAGACTTTGAGTGAGCCAATCTCTTTGGTTCTCAACTTATGAACCAAGCGATCAAGGATTTGGATCGAAATCTCTTTGCAGGACAAAATGTCCTTCACTCCAATACTCTCAATAGAGATTACCAAGCCAATATATCCCAAGCACTTCTTCAACATCGAAACGTGTAATATAAGATGAATTACGTCTAACTCGGAAGGCAACTCTAACTCGTAAGCAACCTTCCCAATCCTCTTCACAATCTGATAAGGAACAATATAACAAGGACTCAATTTCCCCTTCATCACAAATCTCATGACATCCTTCTTTGGTGATATTTTCAAGTACACCTAACAATTTACCTTGAACTCTAAGTCTCTTCTTCTTACATCGGTATATGATTTTAGGCAACTTTGTGCAATCTTCAACCTCTCTTTAGTGAGCTTAACCTCCTCAATTGATTGATGTACAGGGTAAGGCCCAGTAAACTCCGCTTCTCCAACGTCGAACCACTCAATTGGTGATCTACATCTAAAATACCCCTCATGTTTTTCGAAATGCCCTATAATCGTAATTTCTATATGTCTTAAAATCCGTATGCGATTTACAAAATATGACTTCATATTTTTTATCATGGGGAAACATTGAGTGGGAAATGGGTATACTCTACATTTTAGAAGACCCGTAGCGAAAAATAATTTTTGATTTTCAGTGTCTATCCATACCCAGGCCATGACATGCCTGGGGTGCAACCTAGTGTTGTTTGAATTGCATATCTTGTACACACCGAGCCTGGGACATGGACCAGTGTAATATTTTCCTTAGTTTTCTTATTTAGTCTAAGGGCATTAGGGTAATGGCTCCGTGCCCATTTAAACATGAAATCTTCCACACACAACCATTTTTCAACTCTATAACTCACAAAACCCTTTATAAACCTCTCCAAGACTTTATCAAATCTCTCATTCAAATTTAACGATTTCAATCTCAAGTTTGGAACTCTAGAACCCACATCAAGCTTCAAGTCTCATTCAAGTTCATCTCAAGGGATTCAAAGTTTAAGGTATCTGGGTCTTCATCCATGGGTCCTTTCACCCATGGTGCCCAACCTTCTCTTTTTATGAAAATTGCATGATTTCGAGTTGTATTACCTATGAGTGTCTCTTATTATGAATTTTGAGTACAAACTATGTTGAGGTTTCATTATGTATTGATTGATTATGCATGAACATCTATTTCAAGATTATTCCATGAATTTGTTTTATCTATTAAGACTATGTATGATTTGAGTAATGAAACTATGAATTATTATGAGCTTTTGTGATGGATTTCAGGATACACTAAATGAGGGTTTTACTACAATATTGGTGGGTGGATTTTCATAGAGTTTACTCATCTTGTTTTACTCTTGAATTGCATGATTTTGAACAAGTATCATGGACCCATCATGTGTTTGATCAAATTATATGACAAGAATTCTTAAGTTGTTGATGAACTATTACATTATTTACAAGTCAAGTGACTTCATGATGATAAAAGAGCTTTCAAACATGTATTGAATCACAAAAAGTATCTATGATTTTACAAGTGTAAAGTTGAGATATATTCCAAGATTTTTACATCTTGTGAGCCATTCATGTTAAAGCAAGGTTTCATGCATGATTATTATCTACTCTCATATTCAAGTTAGTCTCACTGGTATAGGTCAAACATGTTTAAGAGCTGCTCATGTCATACTATCATTTTTCTTACAAGTTATTAAAGTTATGATTATTTTAAATATTTCGTAGGATTAGACTTAACACCGATTGAGGCTTAAGATGGAGGCTCGACACAAGGGGTCCTCATATAATGTTTTTGGTCTCTAAACTATTTAGGACTATAGGATTATATTTTATCCTTACTATATAAGTTGATACGTCTAGTGTACATTATCATGTTTGGTTTGCCTTGGCAAGTAAACCATATTTTGCCGAGGGGTGTCATGCCCGGTCACCTATACGGAGGGGGTGTCATGCCCTAGATTACAAGTTGTAGCTACTTGATCTATGTCAGTTGAGGTCTCTTCCCACATATGTAATATATATTATGCAGGTTAAATATTTTACATGCATGTGTTATTACAAGTATTGATCATATGTGTCATATTGAGATTATATAACTATTGATTATGAGTATGCATTTTGAATATATTGGCTTATATATTTGTTGCATAACATCCCACATACCTAGTACATTCAGACGTACTAATGCATACACTATGCCTAAATGATATCACCATGTCAAAACTAGAGATCTTTTTGATCATCCTCCTCCACGTGGCTAGTTCAGTTCTCAGAGAAAGCTTTGGTGAGTCCGCAATTTTCAGGATAATATAAACTTATTTCAGGTTATGTTGGCACTCATTTTTATGTTTAATACTTATCATTATGAGGGTGAGCCCGGTGAATGACTTTGCCCACGCTTCATTCTAAAGTAGAGGTGTTTTTGGATACTATATTTGTATTTGCTGTGAGCTTGACTCTTTTAATGTTTTTAAGATTATCAAAGACGTCCCTTTAGTCCTATTTTCACATTTTATTTGTTGACTCTTAACAATGTTTTGTTTTGCTTCCGCAACCAAAGATGTGTGCATGTTACAATAAATAGGCTTGTTTGAGTTATTTCCGACTTGTCATTCGCCATGTCACATCTAGACCCTAGGATTGGGACGTGACAAGCTTGGTATCAGAGCACTAGGTTGTAAATGGTCCTCGAAAATCCAACTCACCACGTCGATTAGAGTCTTATTCATGGTTATGAAGCATACCACAACTATGAATGGGAGTCTTGAGGCATTTTAGGAAATGTTTCACTTCTTTATGATCTACATCATGCGGTAGAGCTAAGTTCCATATGGCTTATTATTTATTTCTAACCATTATGTTTCAAAATATGTCTCAAGCTATTCAGAATGGTGGACAGGGCGGTAACCATCTCTCACTTGAGGATCAACTTACCAATGGCGACATATCAAATACGGAGATATGCAATTCTCTATGGCTATTGGCCTAGGTTGTAACTTTTTAACTCAACTAATTGATGGGTGCCCCCGAGAACTCAAATGATAAATAGGGGGAGAGAAAGGCCAACATAGCCCGAGTTGAGGGTGCTTCATCTTCTACTAGACTACCGGTGCCCAAGTACAAAGAGGGAAGGATCCATTTTGTCATTTGTCAAGGGTGAGGCAAGAAGCATTAAGAGAAGTGTTTGGCAGGCTCCGAGGGTTGTTTCAAGTATTGCAGTGTTGGGAATAAGATGAGAGATTTCCCAGCAGCCTCAAGGGAAAAGAGAAGAAGGGCTCAATTTGAAAGTATGCTTCCATATACTAAGCTCAGTGGCAATGGTGGAGCGACCCATCCTAGGTGCTCAAAATGTGGGAGAAAGCATAGTTGCACATGTAGGAGGAACACGGGTGCATGTTTTTGTTTGACAAGATGGGACAAAATTGTTAATTGTCCTTATGCTAAAAAAAGGTAGAGATAGCGATCCTCAAGACCAAGGTACTAATGTGATTCAAAGGGCGCAAGATGTTGCCAAGGGTATTGGTGTTCAAACTTCCCCTACTTGCCACAGGTATGAAAGGTATCATCTGAGAGATTGTTTGGCCTATTCCGGTACATGTTTTGAGTGAGGCGTAAAGGATCATAAGTCAAGACATTATACACGGGTTACTAGGAATTATGAGGATGACCGTTGATGTTCTCAACCATACCCCTCTAGGGGTCAGTAGACTTGGCATGGTGCTTCACTGGTATGTTAAAGGGTTTTGATTTTGATGTTTATGCATTAATAGATCTGGTCGCCACTCTTTCTTTCATTACTCCTTTTGTTGCCAATAAGATTCATGTGTGTCTCAAATTATTTTGTGAACCTTATGAAGTGTCTACGCTAGTTGGTGAGTCCATTGTTGCTCAAAGAGTCTATAGAAATTGTCCCGTGTTCATATTGCATAAAATCTGGCCTTGTGATTTTGTTGAATTTGACATAGTGGATTTTGATATAATTCTTGGGATGGATTGGTTATAGGCATATTATGCTTTCATTCATTATAGGACTCGTACAGTGAGATTTAAATTTCCTAATTAGCCCGTCCTTGAGTGGAAAAGTTGTAATGGGTAAGTTAAGGGTAGATTCATTTCTTGTATTAAAGCCAAAAAGTTGATTTCTAAGAGTTGCATTTATCGTCTTGTAAGGGTTAGGGATAAGGAGTCTAAAGTCCTTCCCATTGAGTTAGTTCTGGTGTTCAATGAGTTTCTTGATGTCTTTCCCTGTAAACTTCTCGGTGTTCCTCCTGAAAGAGAAATAGACTTCGGTATAGACCTCCTTCCCGATACATAACATATTTCCATTCCCCCTTACAGTATGGCCCCAGTGGAATCGAAGGAGTTGAAGGATCAATTGAGGGATTTTTTAGAGAAGGGTTTCATATGGCCTAGAATGTCACCTTGGGGTGCACTGGTGTTTTTTGTGAAGAAAAAGGATGGTTCTCTTAGAATGTGCATTGATTACCAATAACTCAATAGAATCACTATAAAGAACAAGGATCCTCTACCAAGGATAGTAGACCTTTTTGATCAACTTCAAGGGGCTAGTCACTTTACTAAGATTGATCTTCAGTCCGAATACCACCAAGTGAGAGTACGCGAGTGTGATATTCCTAAGATAGTTTTTTGGAGTAGGTATGGGCCTTTTGAATTTGCGGTTATGTCTTTTGGTTTGACTAATGCACAGGCTATATTTATGGATCTCATACATAGGGTCTTTAAAACCTACGTTGATATGTTTGTGGTGGTCTTTATTGATGATATCTTAGTTTATTCCCAAAGTGAAGAAGAACATGTGAAATTTGAGGGTGGTGTTGCAAATGTTAAGGGATGACAGGTTGTTCTCTAAATATGAAAAGTGTGAATTTTCGTTGAAAGAGGTTCTATTTTTAGGGCATATAGTGTCGGATGATGGCATTAAGGTGGATCCTAAGATGATAGAGGTGATAGGAAATAGGCCTAGGTCCTTCACTCTAGCGGATATTAGGAGTTTCTTGGGTTTGGCAGGTTACTACCGGAGGTTTGTGAATGGTTTCTCTTCTATTACTTCCTTTATGACAAATTTGACCCAAAAGAAGGGGAAATTTGTTTGGACCGAGGAATCTAAAAAGACGTTACAAACTTTGAATGACAAGCTTATCTTCGCTCCTATCTTGGCGGTACCGGAAGGGTTAGAAGGGTTTATGGCTTATTGTGATGCTTCAAGTATTGGTTTGGGTTGTGCTTTGATGCAAAATGGCAAGGTTATAGAATATGCCTCTAGGAAACTTAAATTGCATGAGAGAAATTATCCACCCATGATCTTGAATTTGTGGCCGTGGTTTTTGCATTGAAAATTTGGCGTCATTATTTGTATTGGGTTCATTTTAATGTGTTTACCAACCAAAAGAGTCTCAAATATGTGTTCACACAAAAAGATCTTAACTTGAGGCAAAGGAGGTGGCTATAGAAGTTCACTAGTTGGCTAGGTTGAGGGTTAGGTTGAATGAAGTTGCAAATGGTTGTGGTGGTTGTTGATAGTTCCAAATCTTCTTTGATTGAAGAAGTTAAGTAAAAATAAGACCTTGACCCTGCCTTGCTAAAGTTGAAGGATATGGTGAAAGATGGTAAAGTGGAGGTTTTCTCCCAAGGGGGAGATGGTGCCCTTTGATACCAAGGTAGGTTGTGTGTACCTAATGTTGATGACTTGAGGGAGTTGATTTTGAAGGAGGCCAATAGTTCATCCTATTCTATTCACCTCGGCTCCATAAGGTATATAGAGATTTTAGGGAGGTATCTAGGTAAGTGTAATGACATAGCTTCAATTGGACAAAATTTGGTTATGGAAGCTTTGAAGAAGGTGAGGTTGATAAGAGAGAGATTGAAGACGGCTCAAAGTATGCAAAATCCCTATTCTGATGTGAAGAGAAGAGACATTGAGTTTAATGTTAATGATTGGGTTTACATGAAATCTCACCCAGGAAGGGTATGGTATAGTTTGGCAAGAAAAAAAATTGAGCCCAAGGTTTGTGGGACTATATAGAATTTTGAGGAGGGTTGGAAGGGTTGCGTATGAATCGGAGTTACCTATGGAGATAAATATGGTTCATCCGGTCTTCTATGTGTATATGTTGAGGAAGTGCATGGGTGAACCAAGTGCTATAGTGCCCTTAGAGGTTGTGGAAGATAATTTGACCTATGTAGAGGTCCTGGTAGAGATAGTGGATAGACAAGTGAAGAGGTTGAGAAACAAAGATGTAGCATCCATCAAGGTCCTTTGGAGGAATCAACAAGTTGAAAGTGCTACATAGGAAGCCAAGGCGTACATGAAAAAGCAATATCCATATATTTTCTACTCTAGTCAAGCCGAAGACAATAACCTAAGTCCCATCTATGATTTCAAGTCTTAAGTTTCAGTCCTCATGTCATTTTGCATGCATTCATGTATATAGTAATAAGTTTATGGTGATCTTTGACATCCATGTTGAGACTTTTTGAAAAATGATGTTTAAGTGTATTTTTTACGTTCATGTCGGGATGAAATCTTCAGAATTACTTCTCCTACTCATATTTCTTTGACATTCAGGGATGAATATTCCCAAAGGGAAGATATTGAAACACCCCTCATGTGCTTTAAAATGCCCTATAGTGGTAATTTCCATATATCTCAAGATCCATGCGCGATTTCGAAAATTCAACTTTATATTCTTGATCAAGGGGAAAATTGAGTGGGAAATGAGTAGAACTAGGATTTTAGAAGACTCATAGAAAAAAATAATTCTTTCTTATTTTTGATTTCCAGTGTGTGCCTACGCCTAGGCCGCGACATGCCTGGGGCGCGGATTAGTGTTATTTGAACTTCGCGTCTAGTCCGTGTCGCACCTGGGGTACGGACCAGTGTAATATTTTCCTTAGTTTTCTTATTTCATCTAATGGAATTGAGGTATTAGACCTATACCCATTTAAACATGAAATCTTCCATACTTAGCCATTTTTCAACTCTATAACTCACAAAACCCTCTCTAAAACCTCTAAAAGACTTTTCAAATCTCTCATCAAATTCAAGGATTTCAAGTTCAATTTTTGGAACTCTAGAACCCACCCCAAGCTTCAAGTCTCCTTCAAGATCATCTTAAGGGCTTCAAGGTCTAAGGTACACTACAATAAATTTGATTATTAGTGATGAATAATTTTGTTACTTAATGTTCATATTTCATCACAAAAAATATTAGTGACAAAAAGTAACTCCTCAAGCATGCGTCCCTAAATCATGGGTCACTAAATATATATTGAGATGCCTTAGTGTTTCTTCACTAAAAAGATCAACATTAACTATGAAAGTATTTATCATCCCAAAATGTATGCCGAACAACCCCAAAAAGTGCCCGAAAAATGTGCCTCGAAAGTGCTCAGAATCATATTTTCAGTATATCTCAAAATCCGTAAGTGATATCGAAAATCCAACTTCATATTCTTGTTTAGGGGGTCAAATTGAGTGGGGAATGGGTCTAACCCCATTTTAGAGCAAACGAATCTCAATTTCGTTTTCCCAAAAATGCGATTCCAATGAGCTTTTCGCACCTCTGGCGCGACACACCCAGGGCGCGCCTCAGTACAATTTTTTTCAGTTTTTCTATCTCGATCCCAGGCCTTTGGGTCTTGGACCCATATTTCCATGCATTAAAATGCCTATACTTAGCTTCATTTCACCCTCATATCATTCAAGACATTTCCAAATACTAACTCAAAACACTTAGCCAATATTTCATCTCTTAAATTAAAGTCTCAAAACTCATCCGGTCTTAAGGTTCTCATTCAAGCTTCAAGCCTCCATCTCCAATCTTCTTCAAGGATTCTACCAAAGTCAAGGTATGTAGGTTTCTTTCATGGGTTCCTTTCACCCATCATGCCCAATCTCTCTTTGACCTAAAATTGCATGATTTAAAGTTGATTTACTCATAGATCTTATCTATTATGAATTTCACTGCATACTATGTTGGGGTTTCATGAAGTTATGGTTGTTTTAGCATGTTTTGAGCTATGCATCTAAGATCTATTATGAGATTTGATGAAGGGTGTTGATGTATATTGCTTGAGGGTGTTACCAAGTATCTATTGATGGTTTTAAGATGAAGTTTATAGCATGATTTCACTCTTTAATTTCATGGTTTTACACTAGCACTATACATCCACAAAGTGTTTGATAAAATGTCCGGATTCTGATATCTTGAGGAATCGAATGTTCAATGCATGTCTTATGAGTTGAATGAATATATGTTGATTAAATGAATGTATGTATATGGTTTTCTTCTATTTAATGTTGGAATGTGACCATGCCCTACTCGGTGGTTGCATGCCTGGTAATCATGTTGAGGGGTTTGTACTTTGATAACCATATCGAGGGGTTTGTACCTTGATAACCATGTCAGAGGATTTGTAACTCGATGATCAAGGGTGATAAGGTGTGACCATGTCGAGGGGTTTGTACCTTGATAACCATGTTGGGGGTTTCCATCTCGATAACCAAGGGAAGTAGGGTGTGATGATCCACCAACCAATTGTCAAACACTTTGGTATTTCGCACCTTTGGTAGGGTGCGACGATCCGCCAATATGACAGTGGTCCCTTTTTGCATATGTATTATGTCCTATATAAGTATGACTTACTACGTAGCATCTTACATGTATGCCATTTTGTTATTTGCTACTCATTGCCTATGCTTATGCATTTTGATTATGTTACTTGTCTTTTGTTGCATTGGATCCTACAAACTTAGTACATTCAAACGTACTAGTGCACACTCTATGTCTACATGATGTCACCATGCAGGAACCAGAGCCCCACTTAATCATCCTCCTCCACATGGCTAGTACAACTTCTCTCAAGCTCTTTGGTGAGTCCTCTATTTTGGGAACGATATTCATGATCTCATATTATGTTCCAAGACTATCTTCTTTTATGTATATGTTGACTATGAGAGTGAGCCCGGTAGCTTGTCTTGGCCCCCTCTCTTATCTGTGTAGTAGAGGTATTGTTAGACGTGTCATGTGTAATGTTATGAGCTTTGACTCTCTCTTGACTCTTGATGTTTATGATGTGGAAGTTGTCCCTTAGCCCCATTTTCTCTATTTTACTATATTGTTGTTGTATTTTATTGCTTCGTGACCAAGGATGCATAATGATATGTTAAGAGGCTTGATTGGGTCCCTTCGAGTTTCCCATTCATCGTGTCACATCCAGGCACTAGGCTTGGGTCATGAAAAACTTTATATCAGAGCACTAGGTTGTTAGAGCCTCGGTTGTTAGATCCTAAGAGTCTTACACACTGCGTCGATTAGAGTCTTGTTCATAGTTGTGTTGTGCACCACAACTATGAGCTAGAGGCTATGAGGTGTTTAGGAAATGTTTCCCTTCTTCTTACTCTGTCGTGTTGTAAAGTTGAGGTAAGGTTTTCCCCTAACGATTGTCCTTTGCTATACTAGATCATTCCTAATACGAGAGGAAGAAGAGCTCGCACACCAGAGGAGCAACTGTCTAATGGAGAGCTTTGGAATGCTCTCACTTTACTTGCACAAGTTGTAGCTAACCAAGCCAACCAAAGGGGCCCAAGCCCCTCATGCTCCTACATTGGCATCTCGGGTGAGAAATTTCATGAGAATGAATCCCTCGAAATTCCATGGGTCTAAGGTAAGTGAGGACTCTCAAGAGTTCATTGATGAGGTTTACAAGATTTTGGCTATCTTGGGTGTGAGGTTAGAGGATACGGCAGAGTTGGCAGCCTACCAACTCAAAGGGATAGCACAAATATGTAACAATCAATGTAAAAAGGAGAAAGGGGTGAACAGTGTGGTACTTTGGGAATAATTCAAGGAGGCTTTCCTTAATTGGTTCTTCTCACTTGAGCTTAGGGAAGACAAATTGGTGGAATTCATGAATTTGAGACAAGGGTCTATGAGTGTGAGGGAGTATGCCCTCAAGTTCAACCAACTATCAAAATATGCTCCACACTTGGTGGCCGACTCAAGGTCTAAGATGAACAAATTTGTGATAGGGTGTTTCCGACTTGGTAAGTGAGGAGTACCGATCTGCAGTGTTGATTAGATACATGTACTTGTCCCATTTGATGATCTATACTGAGCAAATGGAGGAGGAAAACTTGAGGAAGAGGAGGAGTCATGAGGCTTAGAGGGCTCGTTTTGAGGGAAAGTTCCAAAGCTGAAGGGGTGGGCATTTCCACTAAGGCTAAGGGTTTTCTCATTCTTCAAATAGGGGATTTCCCAATGACTTTCCAAGGAGCCAAGGTGTTGGTGTTATGGTTCCTAATGATTGTAGCCAAGATATGGTAAGGGTCATAAGGGCCCATGCTTGAGAGACACTAATATATGTTATGGTTGTGGGGAAGTGGGTCATAAAAAGGTTGATTTCCCTCATGATCACAACAAGGGTAAGGATGTCAGCCCTCAAGGACGGGGTGCAAATACGGTCCCTTTGGGAAGAGGTGGTCGATAAGATGGTTCCCAAGGCACCATCGGTTTTATGCTTTGCATGGGAGGCAAGGGGTTGATGAGGTGCATGAGTTGTTACCGGTATGTTAAAAGGCTTTGATTTTGATGTGTATGCAGTGATTGATTCGGGTGCCACTCTCTCTTTTGTTATCCCCTTTGTTTCCAAAAAGTTCCATGTTGTTCCCGAATTGTTGTGTGAGTCATATGAGGTGTCTACTCCTATTGGTGCATCTATTGTTGCTAGAAAGGTCTATAGAAATTATCCCATTTTCATCTTGCATAAAATATTGCCTTGTGATCTTGTTGAGTTGGACATGGTTGATTTTGATGTCATTCTTGGGATGGATTGGTTGTACACATACGAGCCTCTATTGATTGTAGAACTCGTAGGGACAAATTCCAATTCCCAAATAATCCTTGAATGGCAGAATCATGATGTGGTGGTCAAGGGTAGGATCATCTCATGCTTTAAAGCCCATTTGTTGATCTCCAAGGGGTGTCTTTATCAGAGGGTTAGGGATGTGGAGTCCAAAGTCCTTCCCATAGATTTGGTTCTGGTTGTAAATGAGCTCCTTGATGTCTTTCCAAATGATCTTCCCAGTGTTCCTCCTGAAAGGGAAATAGATTTTGGCATAAACCTCCTCCTAGATACTTAACCCATTTCTATTCTCCCTTACTGTATGGCCTCGAAAAAATTAGAGTTGAAGGAATAATTGAAGGACTTGTTGGAGAAGGGTTTTATTAGGTCTAGCCAATCACCTTGGGGTGCACCGATGTTGTTTGTGAAGAAGAAAGGTGGGTCTCTTAGAATGTGTATTAACTACCGGCAACTTAATAGGGTCACCATCAATAATAGGTATCCTTTTCCAAAGATTGATGATTTGTTTGACCAATTGCAATAGGCTAGCTACTTTTCTAAGATTGATCTTTGGTCCAGGTATCATCAATTGAAGGTGAGGGAGTGTGATATTCCTAGGATGGCCTTTCGGGCTAGGTTTGGGCATTATGAGTTTGTTGTGATGTCATTTGGGTTGACCAACGCACCGGCCATCTTCATTGATCTAATGAATAGGGTCTTCAAACCCTACCTTGATTAGTTTATTACGGTATTCATTGATGATATTTTGATCTATTCTCGTGGTGAGGAGGATCATAGAGCTCTTTTGAGGTTTGTGTTGCAAAGATTGAGGGAAGAGAAATTATATGCTAAATATGAGAAGTGTGAATGTTGGTTGAAAGAAGTTGCCTTTCTAGATCATGTGATGTCGGGGGATGGTATTAAGGTTGATCCTAAACAGATGGATATGATTAGAAATTGGCCTAGACCATTGACCTCGTCGGATATTAGGAGCTTCTTGGGCCTAGAGGGTTACTTATGGATATTTTTGCATAGGTTCTCTTCTATTGCTTCTCCCATGACAAAATTAATCCCAAAAGAAAGTTAAGTTTATATGGACTCATGAGTGTGAAAGGACCTTCCAAACCTTGGAAGATAAGCTTGTGTCCGCTCTTACATTGTCATTACTAGATGGGCTACAGTGGTTTATCGTGTATTTTGATGCTTCTAGAGTTTTTTGGGGTTATGTTCTAATGCAAAATAGTAAGGTCATAGCCTATGCTTCTAGGCAACTCAAAGTGCATGAAAAGAACTATCCTAACCATGATCTTGAGCTAGCCGCCATGGTATTTGCATTAAAAATATGGCGTCACTATTTGTATCGGGTGTATATTGATGTGTTCGCCGATTATAAGAGCATCCAATATGTCTTCACCCAAAAAGATCTCAACTAGAGGCAAAGAAGGCGGCTAGAACTTTTTAAGGACTATGACATGAGTGTGCAGTATCATCCCGATAAGGCTAATGTGGTGGCGGATGCTTTGAGTAGGGTGCCCATGGGTAGCCTAGCTCATGTTTATGGTGGTGATGAAGAGATGGCTAGGGAGGTCCATCGATTGTCTAGGTGTATTGGTGGGGAGGCATGAAGAAAGACATTGCAAAATTTATGTCCGATTGCCACAGTTGCCAACAAGTCAAAGACGAGCATCGAAGGTTGGATTGACTAACCCAAAACGTAGAGATTCCCACTTATAAGTGGGAAGATATTAATATGAATTTTTGTGGTTGGTTGCCCCACACTAGAAAGGGTTTTGATTCCATGTGGGTTGTGGTTAATAAGATGACAAAATCGGATCACTTTCTACCGTTTAAGACTACATATGGGGCTGAAGATTATGCAAGGTTGTACATTCATCACTTGGTAAGGTTGCATGGAGTTCCTTTATCCATCATATCGGATCGTGGTGCACAACTCACTTCACACTTTTCGAGGTCTTACAAAGAGGTCTTGGAACCAATGTAAATCTTAGTATGGCCTTTCACCCTCAAATGGATAGCCAAGACGAAAGAACTATCCAAACACTTGAAGACATGATTAGGGTTTGTGTATTGGAGCTTAAGGGTACTTGGGATGATTATTTTCCATTGATTGAGTTTGCATATAACAATAGCTATCATTCTAGTATCGGTAAGACTCCTTTTAAGGCTCTCTATAGTAAACATTATGGATCACCGATTAGGTGGTTTGAGGTTGGAGAGATGGGTCTATTAGGTCCGGATTTGGTCATGGAGGTTATGGAGAAGGTAAGGATGATTATAGAAAGGTTGAGAACAGCCCAGAGTCGCCAAAACTGTTATGCCAATGTGAGGAGAAGGGATCTTGAATTCAAGGTTGGTGATTGGGTTTATTTGAAGGTGTCACCCATGAAGAGTGTGGTCCATTTTTGTAAGAAGTTCAACTTAAGCTCCAGATATGTGGGTCCTTATAGGGTGGTGAGAAGGGTTGGTAAGGTGGCCAACGAGTTGGATTTGCCTACAGAAATTGAATTGGTTCATCTAGTCTTCCATGTGTCTATATTGAGGAAGTGTGTGGGTGATCCTAGTGCTTTTGTACCTTTTGATGTTGTGGGAGTAGTTGAAGACAACTTGGCATATGAAGAGGTTCAAGTAGAGATCATGGATAGGCAAGTGAAGATATTGAGGAACAAGGAAGTAGCTTCCGTTAAGGTTCTTTGGAGGAACCAACAAGTCGAAGGTGCTACTTAGGAGGCCGAAGCAGATATGCAAAAGTGATATCCTTATATTTTCCACTCCAGTCAAACATAAGGTATTTATCTAAGTCCTTTATATGATCTCAAGTCTTAATTTCAGCCCTCATGTCATTGAATACGCTCATGTTTAAATTGACAAATTCATGATGATTTTACATTTATGTTGAGATTTTTGAAATGATGTTTAAGTGCATTATTGCATCCTTTTGTGGGCTGAAATTGTCATGTTTTCATATCTCATATACATTTATTTGACATTCCGGGACAAATTCTCCCAAGGGGGAGATATAGAAAAGAACCCCAAAAAGTGCCCGAAAATGTGCCTCAGAAGTGTCTTGAATCGTAATTTCCATATATCTCAAAATTCGTGAGTGGTATCGAAAATCCGACTTCATATTCTTGTTCAGGGGGTCAAATTGAGTGTGAAATGGGTATAACCCTAATTTGAGAGCAAATGAATCACAATTTCATTTTCCCAAAAATGTGATTTCGAGAGAGTTTTTCGCACTGCCTCAACATAAGGGTTAAATCATCATAAACTTGTCAGCTTAAACATGAATGCATATGAATGACATGGGGGCTGAAACATACGAATTGGAATCATAGAAAGGGCTTGACATGTTATCATAAGCTTGAATAGAATGAAAGAGATATGGATGTTGCTTCTCCCATGCGCGCACCAGCTCCTCAAGCGACAAATACGAATAGACGACTCCACCAAAAGGGCCTTGACGAACACCAAATTAACATTAGTCAACCTCTTCACTCATCCATCCTCACCTCGACCGGGACCTTCTCCTAAATCAACTTATCCTCCACATCACCCACCATCTCAAAGGGTCCTATAGCACTAAAGCCACCAACACATCTCCTCAACCTAGAAACAAGAGGAACCGAACAAACCATAATCATATCCCTAGGCAAATCCCATCCATATGCAACCTTACCAACTTCTTCTACACTATAAAGGACATCACAACCATAACTCAATTGTCAACCTTGAATACATCTATTACAGTTGTTGCCACGAACCACCATCTCTCCCTTGGGAGATAACCCCCACTCTACCATCTTTCCACTCAAAACTTCCAATTGTAATAAGGAAGAATCAAGGCCTTGCTTAAACTAGACCTCCTTAACCAAAGAAGATTGGAACCACCAAGAACACTATACTACCATTCTCAACTTCCCTCAACCTAACTTACAACCTAACCAACCGGTGGACCCCACTAGTCTCCTCTTTGACACTATAACAACACATGCTAGGCTACCTAGAGAACCAACCGCAACATTAGCCATACCGGGGAAATATAATGCACACTCATTCATAATACTTAAAGAATTCTAATCACCTTCTTGCTATCCACAATACACACCTAACATATTTAGCAAACAACCTCTTATCTTTCGAGACTTGTAACACTACCTCCAAATGATTCACAAGCTCTAAACAAATCAATACCTCATCACTACAGACCACTACAAACATATCAAGGTAGGGTTTTAAGACCCTATTAATGAAACCCATACACACAACTGATGCATAAGCCAACCAAACAACTCCACCCATATTCAAAGTGCTCACTCCTAGTACGAAAAGACACTTAGGGATATCACCTACCCTCATCCTTAATTGGGAAAAAAACCCAAACCAAAGATCGGTCTTAGAAACATGACTAACCCATTGTAGTCGACCAAATATATCGACCATCCTCAACCATCTTATTACAATCTTACGGGTTCTACACTCATTGCAAACATGCTATGAAAGTAGCCCAAACTATCCCAAGACCACCAACACATCAAGCTAAGTTTATCCAAGATCACAAGACAAGACTTTTATGAAATAAGAACATGGGGCAACCCTCAGAATAAATTGAACCTTAAGACAAGAATGGACCTATCCCTTCTCTACCACTTGACAACCCCCCACTTAAAGACGGGTTCATTAGGGAGTCGGAATCTAACTCTACGGGTCCTACCACCAAAAGAGACACAACATGCATGCAACCATTCCATTTCAAGTACAACATCAAAATCCACCATATCAAATACGGCAAGCCATAAGGTAAGACGTAATGCAATATGAACATGGAAAAAATACCTATGAACTTTCTAGCAATAACATACCCAACCAAGAGGTAAAAACCAAAGGTTTCCATAACAATTCGGGGTACACAATAAGCCCACTTGTAACCAAAGGAATAAAGAAAGAGACAATTGCACACCAGCCCCAACAATGCACACACATCTAAGTCAAGGAAACTTCAACATACTGGTAGCAACATCGAGTACCCCATCTACCTCTTTCCTCCTTTGAAGAGCATAGAACCGATTACATCTTGGAGACCCCCATTGATCAACTTCACCAACCTTACCCTTGTTGCGCTTACGAGGACAATCATTCATCTTATGACCCTTCTCCCCACATCTATAACAACCATCGGTATCTCTCAAGCATGGCATGTCATGGGCATCTACCACACCTTAGGCATCTAGCATAAGGCACCATAACCCTTCTTTTCTTAGGACTCCAGAACTTTCCTTCAAAATGATCCCTCTTAGCGTCCTTACCCCTCTTCTTCCTCACCTTTTCTTCCTCCAATTGGTCGGCATACATCATCAATCGGGACAAATCTATGTCACCAATCAACATAGTGGATCGGCATTCCTCACTCACCAAGTCGAAGACACCCACCATAAATTTATTCATCCTAGTCCTTGCATCGGACACCAATTGAGGAGCATATTTCGAAAGTTAGGTGAACTTAAGGGCATACTCCCCCACACTCATATCACCTTGTTTCAAGTTTATGAACTCCATCAACTTAGCTTCCCTAAGCTCAAGTAGGAAGAATTGATTAAGAAAGGCCACTTTGAACTTCTCCCATAGAACCACATTATCATTTCCCTTCTCCCCCTTCCATTGATCATACCATATTTGGGCTACCCCTTTGAGTTGGTACGCTACCAACTCCACCTTTTCCTTCGACCCAACACCCATGATAGTAAAAATCTTATAGACGTCATCAATGAATTCTTGTGGATCTTTATCTACCTTTGACCCATAGAATACCAGAGGATTTAATCCTCATGAAGTCCCTTACCTTAGCTCCTGGGGTAGTAGCATCAGGGGCTTGGGCCCCTTGGTTGACTTGGTTGGCCACAAATTAGGCAAGCATAGTGAGAGCATCCCGGAACTCACCATTGGTAGGTTGCTCCTCGGGAGTTTGGGCCCTTCTTCCTCGAGTGTTAAACATGATCTATCATAGCAAAGAACAATCGTAAGGGGCGAAAACTTCAACTCTATAGCATAAATTAGAACATGAAGAAGGGAAATTTTTCCTAAAACATCTCATAGCCTCCTACTCATAGTTGTGGTGCACAATACAATCATGAATAAGACCCTAATCGATGCAGTGCTTTAGATTCCAAGGATCTATCAATCTAGTGCTACGATACCATCTTTTTCACGACTAAAGCCTAGGGCCTAGATGTGACCGGCGAATAGGGAATTTGAAGGAACCCCAAACAAGCCTCATAGCATATCATCACATATCCTTGGTCGCGGAAGTGAGAAATGTGAAAAAGGGGAAATCAGGACTACGGGAGACAGACTAATATTTAAATAGCCTGAATAATATAAATGAGTTAAAGCTCAAGCATAATACAAATTTGTCCAACAACACCTCTAATATAGAACTTAGTGGGGGCCAACACAAGCAACCGGGCTCACCCTCATAGTCAAAGTATACCAAAAAGGAAAGATAGTCTTCAATACAAAGCATAAGAACCTAGATATTGCCCTCAAACATGAGGACTCACCAACTAGTTTGAATGGCATCCACTAGCCACGTGGAGGAGGATGATGACCGAATAGAGCTCCGGTTCCTACATGGTAACATCATGTAGGCATAGAGTATGCATTAGTACATTTAAATGTACTAAGTATGTAGGATGCAATGCAACAAAAGATAGGCAACATAATCGAACTGCATAAACATAGACAATGGATAGCATAGTAATGATATGACATGTATGAATGATGCTTCAAGTAAAATCAGGCTTATGTAAATCATAATACACAAGTAGAAAGAGACCATAATCGTAGACTAAGCAACTTGTAGTTAGAATCCAAGGCTTTGCACTCCCTTCAAGGGTGATCAAAATATATACCGCTAAATCAGTAGATGAACATCATACCCTTCACCAAGGTGGCCAAGGTATCAACCCCTCAACTATGGTTAATGGACATCCCACCCTCTATTTAGGTGGCCAAGGCATCAACTCCTTGTCGGTTAATGGACATCTCACCCTCCATTAAGGTGGCTAAGGTGTCAACCCTTTGCCCGTTAATAGACGTCCCACCCTCCATTTAGTTGGCAAAGGTATCAAGCTGTTGCCGGTTAATAGACATCACACCCTCCAATTAGGTGGTTAAGGTATCAACCCCTCAAGAATAGTTAGTGGACATCACACCCTCCACCAAGGTGGTCATCTTAGAATAGCATAGATACTTCTCATAAACATAGCTCATATAAACATTCACTTCATCATCATAAAGTCATTCAACTCATAAGACATGCATTAGACCTTCAATTCCTCAAGAAACCATATCCAGACATTTTATTAAAAACTTAGAGGGTGTGTATATTAGTATAAAACTATGAAATATATAGATGAGATCATGCAAAAAATCCATTGTAAAACCATCAATCAACACCTTGCAACACCCTCAAGTAATATACATCAAAACCCCTCATCAAATCTTACAGTAGATCCAAGATTTATAGCTCAAAACATATTAAAATACTCACAACTTTACATAGCTTTAACATAGTGTGTATTGAATTTCATAATATGCAAGAACCATTTGTAAATCAACTTTAACTCGTACAATTTGAGTAAAAAGGAGATTAGGGCACCATGGGTGGAAGGACCCAATAGTTGAAACCCACACATCTTAGCTTTGGATATAAACTTACTGAAGATTGGAGATGGAGACTTAAAGCTTGAATGAAATCTTTGAAGAAATCCTTAAGATTGGTATTGAGTTTTGGTACTTGAATTTAGGGTGAAGTATGAGTCTAAGTGTTTGAGAGGATATTGGGGAATGCTTAGGATGATATGAGGGTGAAATAAGGCTAAGTGTATGTATTTTCAAGTATGGGAACCCTTAGGCCCAAGATTTGAAAGTCTTGGACCGAAGTATAAGAAAAAATAGGACCAAAATAACACCACTCAGCGTCGCGGAAGTGACGTAGATTACTCACTGGAATTTGCATTTCTACACATACGAGTGCTACGAAAATGGGCATAAATTCTTCATCCAAACTCAGAATGAGATGAAACTAAGTGTTTTGGAAATTTGATTCAAAGAGCTTTAATTTGGTAGGTCATGGGCCGCCCAGTTCTTTGTGTGCTAAGAGATATGTCCCTTTAAAGTTGATCCTCTTAAATCGTGTTTTTGTGATTTTCGAATTTTGATATGGTTGCTCTAAAATTCAGGTTAGACCCATTTCCCACTCAATTTTGTCCTGTGAACAAGAATATGAAGCCGGATTTTTGAAATAATAAATGAACTTTTAGATATTTGCAAATTATAATTTTTGGGCACTTTCGAGACATATTTTCGAGTACTTTTTGGGGTTGTTACAATAATCCAGATGTCATGCACATAGAATAGAACATTTGTGAGAGTATTGTATGGACATAATTGAATATTGATGGAAAATCGAAGGACACAGAGAAAGCAAGACAAGATCTTCAGATATGGATTTAAGAAAAGAACAATGGTTGCAACATGATGGCTCTGGGTATACGATGCCATTTGCTTGGTATAATATGTCAGAAAAAGAGAAAAAGCTCTTTTGGGTATTTTTGAAATCTGTTAAATTTTCTGATGGTTATGCTTCAAATATCTCTGGTTGTGTAAGTGAGGATGGTGGTAAGATAACTAAACTCAAAATTCATGACTATCACATTTTGTTACAGCAGCTGTTGCTTATAGCTCTTCGTGGATTTTGAAATAAAGATGTCTCTTTAGCATTGATTGAGTTAGGTCATTTCTTTCAACAGTTACGTTGTAAGACATTGAAACGAGATGAATTAAAACAACTTGAAAAGGATATAGTAATTATATTATGTAAGCTTGAGATGATTTTTGCATCTCCTTTCTTTGATGTAATGGTACATTTGGCTGTGCATTTACCACGATAAATTATGTATGGGGGACCAGTATAATATCGATGGATGTATTGCGAGGTTTTTATGCAAGATTAAGCATTATATGCTAAACAAGGCACGACTAGAAGATTATATTGCAGAATGCTATATTATTGATGAATGTTTGACATTTTACTCTATGTATCTCACAGACATTGAGACTAGATTTGACCATGATGATCGAAATGCTAATGGGTCTAGTAAGAAAGATGAACATGTTCTAGATATATTTTCAGAGAGTGTAAGACCATTTAAAGGAGTTTATGATGCAATACCAAAGAAAGATTTTGATATGACTCGATGGTATGTGTTGAATAATTGAGAAGTAGTAGAACCTTTTCTGAAGTAAGTTTTTTTATTTATTTATATTGGTATCTTTTAATTTAAATCATATCTAAATAGGTTATCATTTTACATGCAGAGAATATAAAAAGGAGTTGATAAAGCAAGATGTTGAGAATATAAATGAGAAACACAGACAAAATTTTTCTATATGGTTCAAAAGGAAAGTAAGTTATTTTTTAAAGATGTTACTAAATTTATATTTAAGTTTTTATTTTTTTTCATTACAAATTAAATGTAATATTTTTTTCGTTGTAGATTCTGCAATTGCAAAATAAGGATTAATTGATATCTACCAAGAAATTATATCCTTTGGCAATGGAACCTGATTTGCGTGGAAGAAAATGTTCTGGTTGTATTGTTAATGGTGTTAGGTACAATATTGAAAGTCGTGATGAATTACGTAAATGTCAAAATAGTGGTGTAGTTGTTGAAGGCTATCATGAAGAGGAGGTGATTGATTTCTATGGTACAATAGTTGATATTATTGAGCTAAAGTATGTTGGTGGCAATCGAATTATCCTGTTTAAATTCCATTGGTTTATTCTTCCTAAGAATCTAGGGATGCAGAAAGACAAAAATTTCACTAGTGTAAATGTGAAGGGATTTTGGTATGAACAAGATCCATTTATACTAGCTACACAAGTGAAGCAGGTATTTTTAGATTAATGATCCAAAATTGGGGGGCAATTGGCAAATTGTGCAAATTGAAGATAGGCATATATATATGATGTGCCAGAGAGGCATTATGAGATGGAAAGTGATGAATTGTGTACTAACTGTGATGTGTATCAAGATGTTTCAGTTGAAAGTAGTGTGATCGACAATGATATTAAGGATGCGCCGATTCAGCTACACAGAGATGATATTGCATGAACATACTTTGTACAAATATTAAATAATACTGCATAATCAAAAAAATGAATACCATTTTTTATTTCGTTATATACGTATGCAATATAAGAATTTTAATCAAGTTTTAAAAGAAAAAGAACTAGAAGATCGAAATTTCTTACTTGAAGTCAAGTAGCGGGTCATGACATATCGCTATCAAATTTCCTCTGCTAATTTTTTTGATCTAAAAATACACTCTAACAATTTTTTTAGCTTGAACATATCCCTAAAACTATACATCAAATTAGATAGTAAAATTTAGGGATATAAAATAATTATTATTTTAAAGCTTGTGTGTTACTTTTTCATAAGAAAACTTTAGATAAATATTTTGAGTTATTAAAAATTATAATTTAAAATGCACAAATACCCCCCTCCCCCCCAAGACAATAACTAAAATTTCAGAGAAACACTTAAATTTTTACTTAGTCTTATTACCCTCCTGAACTTATTTTTTTCGTAATTTAATGCACCTTATTTATCCTTAACCAAGTGCCTAAGTTTTTATGTGAAGTACACGCGTGGACCCCACATGCCACATAGGCAAATAAAGGATATTTAATTAAAGAAAAAATAAGTTTAGGGGGGGGGATAATAGGACCAAGTTAAAATTTAAGTGTTTTTTTGGGATTTTGGTTATAGTTTGGAGGGGGGGGGGGGGGGGGGTTACTTATGCATTTTCCCTTTAACATTTATAGCATTTTTTGGCAGTGTTTATTGCTACTTGTTGAATTCATGCCCATGCTCGTTTTTTATCTTGTGGCAAAGGTTGTTGCTTGTCATTGCATTCACAGCTATCAGTGATTCTTGTTATATTCTTGACAATGGTTTCCACCTACATTGTTGCATTCTGGGTTACGATTGCTTTTGTTGCATTATTGGCAACTTTGCTGCTCGTCGTTGTATTCTTAGCTATGGATGCTTCTCGTTATATTCATAGCTATGGTTGTCGCTTCTAAAATTCTTGGCAATGATTGCTGCTCGTCATTGCATTCTTGACAATTGTTACTTCTTTATTTTGTTCTTTTAGCTACTATAGATGTGTTAACCTTATTGTAATTTTGAAATACAATTTCTATTATATTGTACTTTGGTTATTCTAATCAAGAACTACTAAATGCTTTGCATGTTAAGGAAGTGATTGTTAGTTGAATTTCGAGGATATTTTAGTTAGAATGTATGCAAATATTATTTACTAGTCCCGTATTTGTCACGACTCTTTTAATTTTTGTTATCTTCATTAATAAATATTTTGGAATAGAATTTTTTTTAATCACAAACAGAATATGATAAATATGACATTTTTAAGATCATAAGATTTAAGGTCATTTTGGTGTATTAGATTTATCTATAATTTTTAACCATAAAATTCAAAGGTCAAAGGTTACATTTTTTTCATTTAAACTTTGTGCCAAGTCAAAATACACCAAACAAATTAAAATGAAAGAAAGCTATAAATAGCAATCTTCATAGCTTAGATAAGACATGAGAACACTAAGTGAAATTTATACTATAAAGGAGTATATTTTTTTGTGAGGATCAAGTTGATCAACTTTTTTGAGAGAATCAAGAAGACCATAAAGGTAAGATTTGTTAATGTCAAACTGAAAGAAATTAATTTTCTACTGTATCTATCGGTAATTAAATGTCAAAATTTATTATTTTATAAATCAACTGAATGAGTCAACTTTGTATTTAAAATTGATCGAGTCAATCACGTGTTGTTTAAAAATTTGATCGACTCAAATAATTACAAGCACGATCGATTATTTATTTGTGGAAAATTAATAAAATTCATTGATTTTTTTTTATAAAAATCATGATTGAAGAGTATCCAATAAACAAAATAGTAGACCAACAAACACTAGTGTATTGGTATAGTAATAGTTTTTCATCATACAAACGTTTATTGCATTCTTGATGTTGCATTTTAATTATAATTGTGTTGTTTAAAGAAATAGTATTACCTACATAATTTATTTTGTGACAAATTTTTATCGTTACTAAATCATTAGTTGATTAGAGACTATCAAGTAAATGTCACTAATCATGTGTAACATTAATGACAAAAATTAAGGTCACCATTAAATATAAATTATCATAATGACCCCAAAAAGTGCCTGAAAATGTGTCTCGAAAGTGTTCGAAATCATAATTTTCATATATTTAAAGACCTGTTCGTTATTTCAAAAATTCAACTTCATATTCTTGTTTAGGGGTCCAAATTGAGTGGGAAATGGGTCAACTCGAATTTTAGAGCAACCGTATAAAAATCCGAAAATCACAAAGAATGCTATTTCGGAGGGTCAACTTTGAAGGGGAATATCTCTTAGCAACCAAATAACTAGGTGTCCCACGACCTACCAACTTAAAGCCCTTTGAATTAGCTTTCCAACGCACTTCATGTCACCTTATTCCGAGTTCGGATGAAGGATTTATTCCCATTTTCGTAGAATTTGTTCGTGCAAAAAATGCAGATTCCAGTGGCTATCCGCGTCGCCTCCGAGACGCAGACCAGTGTTATTTTGGCCCTTTTTTTTATTTCGGTACAAGACTTTCAAGTTTTGGGCCCATGGGTTATCATACATGTTTTTACCCATACTTAGCCTTATTTAACCCTCAAATCATCCTTAATATTCCCCAATATCCTCTCAAACACTTAGACTCATATTTCACCGTAAATTCAAGTCCCAAAACTCAAGACCGATCTTAAGAATTTCTTCAAGGATTTCATTCAAGCGTTAAGTCTCCATTGTCAACCTTCATCAAGAGCTTCTCCAAAGCTAAGGTATGTGGTTTTGAACTATTGAGTCCTTTTACCCATGGTGCATAAGCCTCCATTTTACTAATATTGTGTGATTTAAAGTTGATTTTACATGTGAGTCTTGTATATTGAGAAATTTACTACATAGTGGTTTTAGATCATGAAAGTATGGTTATTTTAACATGTTTTGAGCTCTAAATCTTGGATCTAATGTTGGATTTGATGAGGGGTTCTGATGTGAATATCTTGGGGGTACTACAAGGTGTTGATTGATGGTTCCACTAAAGATTTTCTTGCATGATTTCATCTCTAAATTGCATGATCTTTTACCCCCATCACACACACCCAAGTGTTTGATAAAATATCCGGCTAGGATTTCTTATGGAATTGAAGGTCCAATGCATATCTTATGAGTTGAAAGGTGTTGTGATGATTATTTGATGATGAAATAATGATGGAATGATGATGGAATGATGATGAAATGATTGTATGCATATGATGCATAGTGATGAGAGGAAGTGAAAATATATGATAACTTTATGATGATGAGAGTATTATATTCATGAGTTGATTTCATGTAAAAGAAGTAATAGTATGAAATCTAAAAAAGTATAGGGGTTGGTACCTCATTAACAAATGTCAGGGGCTGGTACCTCATTAACCAAAGTGAGGGGTTGGTATCTCATTAACCAAAATGAGGGATTGGTACCTCATTAACCAAAACGAGGGGTTTGTACCTCATTAACCCAAGTGAAAGATTGGTACCTCATTAACCCAAGTGAGGGGTTGGTACCTCATTAACTCAAGTGAGGGGTTGATACCTCATTAACCTAAGTGAGGTTGGTACCTTATACCAATACACGATGTTCTTTTCTTATACACATGATATGCCCTATGCAAGAATGAGTTATTTAAGCATGTTTTATTTAAGCATTGATCATACATGCCATATTGCTATATGATACTTATTATTTACCGCTATGCATTTTGATTATGATGCCTATCTCTTGTTGGATTGCATCCCACATACTTGGTACATTCAAACGTACTAACACATACTCTATGTCTACATGGTGTTACCATGTAGGAACCAGAGCTCCATTTGGTTATCATCCTCCTCTATGTGGCTAGCAGTATCTATTCAAGCTAGTTGATGAGTCCTCATGTACGAGGGAAATATCTATGTTCTTATGCTATGCATTAAAGACTATCCTTCTTTTTGGTTTTTTTTTACTATAAGGGTGAGCCCGGTTGCTTATCTTGGCCATCGTTAAGTCCTACATTAGACATGTTGTTAAACAAGTTATGTATTATTCTTGAGCTTTGACTTACTTATGATATTTAATCTATTTAAATATGAGTCTCTCTCATAGTCCCAATTCCCCTTAATTATGTTTCTTACGTTGTTTTGCATTTCTTCTGCGATCAAGGATGTGTAGTGATATGCTTTGAGGCTTGTTTGGGGTTCCTTCGGGTTCCCCATTCGCCGGTCACATCTAGGCTCTAGGCTTGGGTCATGACAAAGATGGTATTAGAGCACTTGGTTGATAGATCCTCAGAGTCCAACACACTGCAGCGATTAGAGTCTTATTCATAGTTGTAAAGTGCGCCATGACTATGAATAGGAGGCTTTGAGGCGTTTTAGGAAATGTTTCCCCTATTCATGTTCTAAGTCGTTCTATAGAGTTGAGTTAAGTTTCCCCCCCTAATGATTGTTCTTCGCTATGCTAGTGATCATGCCAAACAGAAGAGGAAGACGAGCCCAAACTCCCAAGGACCAACCTAACAATGGTGAGCTTTGAGATGCTCTTACTATTCTTGCCCAAGTGGTGGCCAACCAAGTCCAACAAGGGGCACAAGCCCCTCATTCCACTACCCCGGGAGCTAGGGTAAAGGATTTTATGAGGAAGAATTCTCCGGCTTTCCATTGGTCAAAGGTGGATGAAGATTCACAAGAGTTCATTGATGAGGTTTGCAAAATCTTGTCTATCATGGTTGTTGGGCCATATGAAAAGGCAGAGTTGGTGGCGTACCAATTCAAGGGGGTAGCAAAAATTAGGTATGATCAATGGAAGGGTAAGAAGGGAAATGGTTATGTGGTGCTTTGGGAGGAGATCAAAATGGGCCTTCCTTAATTGGTTTTTCCCTCTTGAGCTTAGGGAAGCTAAGTTAGTAGAGTTCATGAATTTGAAACAAGGTGCTATAAGTGTGAAGGAGTATGCCCTCGAGTTTAATCAACTTTCAAAGTATGCTCCTCATTTGGTGGTCGATCATAGATCTAGGATGAATAAGTTTGTGATGGGGGTATCCGACTTGGTGAGTGAGGAATGCCGGTCCGCCTTGCTTACTGGTGACATGGATTTGTCTCGGTTGATGACATATGCTGAGAAAATAGAGGAAGAAAAGTTTAAGAAAAGGAGGGGGAATGAGGCCAAGAGGACCCATTTTGAAGGAAAGTTCCAAAGTCTCCTAGATAAAGGTAATGCTATATGTCCAACATGTGGTAATTTTCATAGGGGCCCATGTTTGAAGGGCACTAATGCTTGTTACCATTATGGTGAAGAGAGGCATAGGAGGAGAGATTGTCCTTTTAGCTGCAACAAGGGTATGGGTGGTAAAGTTGGTCAAGGTCATTCTCCAAGGCGTAATCGATTCTATGCTCTTCTAAGAAGGAAAGAGGTAAATGGAGCACACGATGTTGCTATCGGTAAGTTGAAATTTCCTAGACTTTGATGTGTGTGTATTGTTGGGGATGGTGTGCCATTGTTTCTTCCCTTATTCTCTTGGTTGCTAGTGGGCTTCTTGTATGTCCTGAGTTGTGATGTAAACCTTTGGTGTCTATCTCTTGGTTGAGTATATGATTGATACAAAGTACATATGTATTGATCAGTGTTCATATTGCATTAGGTCTAGCCTTGTGACTTATTGGAATTGGTGCGGTGGTTTTGATGCTATATTTAGGATGGAGTAGTTGCATGCATGTTGTGTCTCCATGGATGGTAGGACCCGTAGAGCTAGTTTTTGATTCCTTAATGAACCCATCTTTGAGTGGGAAGTTGTCAAGTGGTAGCAAAAGAGGTAGGTCCATTCTTGTCTTAAGGTTCAATTGATCTCTAATGGTTGCCAATGTCATCATTATATAGGAGTCTTGTCTTGTGATCTTGGTTGAACTTAGCTTGATATGTTGGAGGTCTTTAGGTAGTTTCAGCTACATGCATAGCATTTTTCCAATAAGTGTAGAACCCGTAAGGTGGTAGTATGAGGGTTGAGGATGGTCGATCTATGTGGGCAATTACAATGGGATAGTGGCTTCACTAAGGTTGATCTTGGGTTTGAGCTTTGTCCCGAAGTGAGCATTATTGATAGCGGTGGAGTTGTTTGGTTGATTTATGCATTGACTATGTTTATGGGTTCGTAGAATAGGATCTTAAAACCCTACCTTGATATGTTTGTGGGGATCCCTAGTGATGAGATGTTGATTTGTTTAGAGCTTGTGAATCATTTAGGGGTAGTGTTGCTAGTGTTGGAGGATGAGAGGTTGTTTGTTAAATATGATAGGTGTGCATTATGGATAGCAAGAGGGTGGTTAGAATCCTTTAAGAATTATGAGTGAATGTGCATTAGTTTTTTCGATAAGGCTAGTGTTGTAGTTGGTACTCTAGGTAGCTTAGTATGTGTGGATAATGATGGCAAGGAGGAAACTAGTGTGATCCATCGGCTGGTTAGGTTAGAAGTTAGGTTGAGGGAACTTGAGCATGGTAGTATAGTGTTCTTGATGGTTCAAAATCTTCTTGGTTTAAGAGATATAGATTAGGCAAGGCCTTGTTTCCACCTTATTCGAGTTAGGAGTTTTGGGTGAGAAGATGATATAGTGGAGGTTGGCTCCCAAGGGGGAGATGGTAATTGTGTTACCAATGAGGTTAGGTATATTTAAGATTGACAATTGAGTTGAGGATTGTGAGTCCTTATAGAGTATAGAGGAGGTTGGTAAGATTGCATAAGTTGGGAATTTGCCTATGGATAGGAGTAGAGTGGTTCAATTTGTCATGCTTCTAGGTTGAGGGGATGTGTTGGTGACTCTAGTACTATAGAGCTCTTTGAGGTTGTGGCTGTTATTGAGGATAAGTTGGCTTAAGAGAAGGTCCCGGTGGGGGTGTTGGATGGATGAGTGGAGAAGTTGATTGATAATGGTGTAGTGTTCTTCAAGGCCCTTTGGAAGAGTTGTCGATTCGTTTGTGTCCCTTGGGAACCGGTGTGGGCATGAAAAAGAAATACCTGTATTTCTTTCATTCTATTCAAGCTTATGATGACACGTCGAGCCTCTTTTTATGATTCCAAGTCTCATGTTCCAGCCCCTATGGCATTCATATGCATTCATTTTTAGGTTGGCAAGTTCATGATGATTTTACACGTATTTTGTAATTTTGAAAATGGTGTTTTAAAGTGTATTTTTGCATTGTTGTTGGGGTTGATCTCCTTATGAATAATCTTCTCTTGTACATCCCTTTTACATTCGGGGATGAATGTTCCCAAGGGGGAGATATTGTAATGACCCCAAAAATTATCCGATAATGTGCCTCAAAAGTGCTCGGAATCGTAATTTTCATATATCTAAAGATCCATTTATTATTTCAAAAAATTTGACTTCATAATCTTATTTAGGGGGTCAAGTTGAGTTGGAAATGGGTCTAACCCAAATTTTAGAGCAACCGTATCAAAATTGGAAAATTGCAAAGAACGCTTTTTAGGAGGGTCAACTTTGAATGGTCATATCTCTTAGCTCACAAAGAATTAGGTGTCCTACTACCTACCAACTTAAATCCCTTTGAATTAGCTTTCCAATAAACTTCATTTTACCTCTATCTGAGTTCGGATGAAGGATTTATGTCCATTTTTGTGGAACTCATTTGTGCAGAAAATGCAGATTCCAATGGGTAGGTGACGCGGACCAGTGTTATTTTGGCCCTATTTTTTTAATTTCGGTCCAAGACTTTAAATCTTGGGACAAAGGGTTTCCATACGTGTTTTTACCTATACTTAACCTTATTTCCCCTTATATCATCCTTAATATTCCCTAACATCCTCTCAAATACTTAGACTCATATTTCACCCTAAATTCAAGTCCCAAAACTCAAGACCAATGTTAAGGATTTGTTCAAGGATTTCATTCAAGCTTCAAGTCTTCATTGTCAACCTTTATCAAGATTTTCTTCAAAGCTTAGGTATGTGGTGTTAAACCATTGGTTCCTTTCACCCACGGTGCCTAAGCCTCCGTTTTACTAATATTGCATGATTTAAAGTTGATTTTACATGTGAGTCTTGTACATTGAGAAATTTACTACATAGTGATTTTAGTTCATGAAAGTATGCTTGTTTTTGCATGTTTTGAGCTCTAAATCTTGGATCTAGTGTTGGATTTGAAGAGGGCTTTTGATGTTATTGTCTTGGAGGTGTTGTAAGGTATTGATTGATGGTTTAACTAAAGATTTTCTTGCATGATTTCATCTCTAAATTGCATGATCTTCTACCTTCATCACACCTTCCCCCCAAGTCTTTGATAAAATTTCTGGCTACGATTTGTTGTGGAATTGAAGGTCCAATGCATATCTTATGAGTGGAATGGTGTCATGATGATTATATGATGATGAAATAATGATGGAATGATGATGAAATGATTGTACGCACACAATGTATAATGATGAGAGGAAGTGAAGGTATATGATAACTTTATGATGATGAGAGTATGGTTTTCATGAGTTGATTTCATGGAAAAATAGGAATAGTAATGAAATCTAACCAAGTTGAGGGGTTGGTACCTCATTAACAAAAGTGAGGGGTTGGTACCTCATTAAGCAAAGTGAGAGGTTGGCCTCATTAACCAAAGTGAGGGGTTGGTACCTCATTAACCCAAGTGAGGGTTGGTACCTCACACCAATATATGATGGTCTGTTCTTTTACACTTGATATGCCCTATGCAAGCATGAGTTATTTAAGCATGTTTTGCTTAAGCATTGATCATTTTTTCCATATTGCTTTATGATTCCTATTGTTTACATTATGCATTTCGATTATGATGCCTATCTCTTGTTGCATTGCATCCCATATACTTAGTATATTCAAATATACTAACGCATACTCTATGCCTACATGATATTACCATGTAGGATTCGGAGCTCCATTTGGTCATCATCCTCCTCCATGTGGCTAGTGGTATCCATTCAAGCTAGTTAGTGAGTCCTCATGTCCGAGGGCAATATCTATGTTATTATGCTATGTATTAAAGACTATCCTTCTTTTTGGTATACTTTTACTATGAGGGTAAGCCCGGTTGCTTTTCTTGGCCCCCGTTAAGTCCTATGTTAGAGGTGTTGTTGGACAAGTTACGTATTATGCTTGAGCTTTGACTTACTTATGATATTCAAGCTATTTAAATATGAGTCTCTCCCATAGTCCCAATTCCCCTTATTTATGTTTCTTACATTGTTTTGCATTGCTTCCGCGACCAAGGATGTATAGTGATATGCTATGAGGCTTGTTTGGGGTTCCTTCGGATTCCCCATTCACCGGTCACATCTAGGCCCTAGGATTGGGTTGTGATAATTTTGTGGCTAACACTTATAATGTTTAACTACAAATGTTTTTGGTCACCATTGTGACGATATATTATTTGTGATGAAATTTTTTCGTGCCCAAAATAAAGGTAATTTTAGGACAAAATATAATTGATCACATATTAGTTACATTATTAAAGACAAAATAATGTGTCACTAATAATTTAAAATTCATTGTTAATGATACCTAATAAATGGCGCCAAATTATTTTCTGGTGGAAAATTTTAAGGGATAAAATTTTACTATGAATTTTTGAGTATCGCCACTAACAATGTGAGACTCATATATTTAGAGACAAATTCTCATTTTTGTCAAAAAAAGATCAATAAGTGACGAATTTCATGGAATAGTTAATAGTTTTGTCGCTAAATATCATCTTTGTTGTAGTGGTATATGGGTCTTCTTCCATGGGTCCTTTCATCCATAGAGCCCAACCTTCTCTTTTTTATGGAAATTGCATGATTTCAAGTTGTATTACCATTGGGTATCTCTTATTATAAATTTTGAACACAAACTATGTTGGGGTTTCATTAAATATTGATTGATTATGCATGAATATCCGTTTCAAGCTTATTCCATGAATTAGTTTTATCTATTGAGACTACGCAGGATTTGACTATGAAACTATGAACTATTATGAGCTTTTGTGATGGATCTCAAGATACTCTAAATGAGAGTTTTACTATAATATTGGTGGGTGGATTTGCATGGAGTTTACTCATTTTATTTTACTCTTGAATTGTATGATGTTGAACAAGTATCATGGACCCACCATGTATTTCATAAAATTAAGTGACAAGAATTCTCAAGTTGTTGATGAACTATAACATGATTTACAAGTCAAGTTACTTCACGATGATAAAGGGCTTTCAAGCATGTATTGAATTCACAAAAAGTATCTATGATTTTACAAGTATCAAGTTGAGCCATATTCCAAGATTTCTACCTCTTGTGAAATATTCATGTTAAAACTAGGGTTCATGCATAATTATTATCTACTCTTATGTTCAATTTAGGCTCACTAGTAGAGGTCAAGCTTGTTTAAGAGCTACTCATGTCATGTTACCATGTTTCTTACAAGTTATTAAAATTATGATTATTTAAAGTATTCTGAGGGATTAGACTTAGTACCGATTAAGGATTAAGATGGAGACTCGGCACAACGGGTCCTTATATAAAGTTTTTAGTCTCTAAACTATGTGCCACCATAGGATTATATTTTACCCTTGCTATACTAGTGGATCCATCTAGTGCATATGATGATGTTTATCATGTTTGGTTTGCCTTGGCAAGTAGACCACATTTCGCCGGGAGTTGTCATGCCCGGTCACCTGTACTGAGGGGGTATCATGCCTTGGATTCCAAGTTGTAGCTGCTTGGTCTATGCCGATTGAGGTCTCTTCTGACATATTTCATATATATTATGCAAGTTAAATGTTTTACATGCATGTGTTATTACAAGCATTGATTATACATGTCATATTGAGATTATATAACCATTGATTGTGATTATGCATTTTTAATATATTGGCTTATGTCCTTGTTGCATTGCACCCCACATACTTAGTATATTCAAACGTACTAATGCATACACTATGCCTAGATGATATCACCATATAGGAATCGAAGCTCTTTTTGATCATCCTCCTCCACGTGACTAGTTCGGTTCTCAGAGAAAGCTTCGGCGAGTCCTCAATTCCAAGGACAATATCTACTTATTTCATGTTATATTGAGACTCCTTCTTATGTTGAATACTTATCATACGAGGGTGAGCCTGGGAGTATCTTGGCCCCGTCACCATTTTAAAGTAGAGGTATTGTTAGATACTACATTTGTATATGTTATGAGCTTGACTCTTCTCATGTGTTTTTATGATTATTAAAGACTTCCTTTAGTCCTATTTTCCCTTTCTATTTTTTGACTCTTAATATTGTTTTCTTTTGCTTCCGCAACCAAGGATGTGTGCATGTTACAATAAAGAGGTTTTTGTGGGTTGCCTTTGGACTTCTCATTCTTTATGTCATGTGTCTAGGCCCTAGGCTTGGGTCTGACAATATCTCCTCCATACAAAGCTTCATAAGGGGCCATTTGAATGCTCACATGATAACTATTGTTATATGCAAATTCAATCAATGGTAGATGGTCATCCCAATTTCCTTTGAAGTTAAGGACACAGGGTCTCAAAATATCCTCCAATGTCTTAATGGTGTGCTATGCCTGGCCATCTTTTTATAGATGAAAGGTTGTACTCAGATTCACTTAAGTACCCAATCCTTTCTAGAAAGATCTCCAACATTCGAAGGTGAATTGAGCTCCTCTATCTAAGATGACGGACAAGGGAACTCCATGCAACCTCACAATCTCCTGGATATACAACTTGGCATACTCCTCCGCAGTGTTGTTGGTTGTCTTAACTTCTAAGAAGTGAGTTGATTTAGTCATCCTTTTCACAATCACCCATATCGATCATGTTTCTTTCACGACCTCGCTAAACAAACAATGAAGTCTATGTTGATTATCTCCTACTTCCACTCAGAGATCTCAACTTTCAGGGCCAATCCACATGGTTTTTTATGCTCAACTTTAACTTCTTGTCAATTTAGGCACTTTGAAATGAACTTAGCAATATCCCTCCTTATTCCACTCCACCAATAGACTTCTCACAAGTTGTGGTACATCTTGGTAGAGCCAGGATGAATAGAATATCTAAAGCTATGAGCTTCCAACATAATCCTATCTCAACACCATCAATATCTGGAACTCGCAAGCTACTCTGGTACCTTAACAGTCCATTTCCCCCTTTGGAAAAGATCATCACTTTTTATTGGTGGATAGCCTTCTTCAATTAAAGAATGACAGGATCACGGTCTTACTTTTCCTTCACCTCTTCTACTAAGGATGAAGCAGACCTGTTCTGTATATTAACTCCTCCCTTATCATTCTCTTCAAGTTGAACTCCCAATCGAGCTAATCGATGCACTTCTTTAGCCAAATCCTTCATTCCCTCCTCAACATGGGTCGTACTACCAGTTGACAACTTACTAATAGTGTCAGCATTGATGTTAGCTTTACCTGGGTGGTAGAGAATGCTCATGTCATAATCCTTAGCTACTCCAACCATCTCCTCTATCTCAGGTTGAGCTTTTACTGATTGAAGACATACTGCAAGCTCTTGTTGTTAGTGAACACATCCAGATGCACTTCATATAAGTAGTAGTGCCAAATTTTAAGTACAAACACTGTCGTTACCAACTCAAGATCATGGGTTGGATAGTTGCCCTCATGAATTATAAGTTGTCTGGAAACATAGGCTATCAATTTCTCTCACTGCATCAACATACATCCAAATCCCACTCTCAAAACACCACAATAGATTACAAAGTCCTCTGTCTGAATGGGCAAGGTTAGAATTGGTGTAGTAGTTAGTCTCGTCTTCAACTCTTAGAAGCACTTCTCACATTTGTCGGACCACTGAAACTTGACCTTTTTTTCGAGTCAATTTAGTTAATGATGCGGATAGGGAAGAAAATCCATCAACAAATCATCGGTAGTAGCCTGCCAACCCTAAGAAACTTCTTATGTCAATTGGAGAGTTTGGTCTGGGCCAATTCTTAACCACGTCAATTTTTTGGGTATCCACTCGAATACCATCACTGGAAACTACATGGCCTAGGAAAGCCACTGAATTAAGCTAGAATTCACATTTCGAGAATTTTGCATATAACTCATGGTCATTGACGGTCTGGAGGACAACTCTGTGATGATTGGTATGCTACTCCTTATTTGTCAAATACACCAAAATGTCATCGATGAACACAATCACAAACAAATCAAGATATTTTCTGAATGCCCTATTCATCAAGCCCATGAAAGCTGCAGGTGTATTTGTCAACCCAATTGACATGATCAAGAACTCAAAATGGCCATATCTAGTCCTAAAAGCTGTCTTTGGAATAGCATATTCCCTCACTTTCAACTTATGGTAGCCAGACCTAAGGTCTATCTTTGAGAAACGAGAGACACCCTAAAGTTGGTCAAATAGATAATCCTTAGGAGAGGATATTTATTCTTTATGGGGACCTAAATCAGTTGCCTATAGTCAATACACATTATGAGTGACCCGTCTTTCTTTCACATGAATAGGATAGGGGCACCCTAAGAAGAAACACTCAGCCTTATGAAGCCCTTCTCTAACAGATCTTTCAATTGCTCTTTCAACTTTTTCAACTCAGCAAGGGCGATCCTATAAGGTTTAATTGAGATAGTTTGGGTATCAGGAAGAACATCAATCCCAAAGTCAATCTCCCTTTAAGGAGGGACTCCAAGCAGATCCTCAAGAAACACTTCAGTAAACTCATTCACGATCGGGACTAACTCAAGAGTAGGAGACTCCGCATCATCAGACATAACTCACACGAAGTAATAGATACAACCTTTGGAAATTAGTTTTCTAGTCAAAGGTATGTGATAAACATTCCCTTAGGTGCAGCAGAATCACCCTTCCACTCTAGAACCAGTTTATTCGGGAAGTAGAACTTAATGGTTCGGGCTCTATAATCAATAGAGGCATAAAAGGTGTGAAGCTAGTTAATGCCAAATATCTCATCAAAATCAGTCATCTCTAACTCAACCAAATCAATAATAGTATTCGTACGATAGATGGACACTACACAAGCTCTATAGACTCTCTCAACTCGAATAGACCCACTCACTCGAGTAGAAACATAAAAAGGTTGAAAGAGACTCTCAGGGGTTCTATCAAATCTACTGGCCACATAAGGAGTTAAAAATGATAATGTGCAACATGATCCATCAGAACATAACAATCAAGAGTAAAGACTCGAATCATACTCGTCACAACATATGGGGAGTTCTCCTATTCTAGACAACTACCCATGGCATACAAACTATTTATAGCTCTACTTGCGCCTAACGTAGTACCTCTATGGGTTCCTCTAGTTGGCGGGGCTGGTGCAGATGATTGAGCCCAGCCAACTAACTTTGGATACTCTTTTTGATAGTGGCTCACTTGGCCACACTTATAGCAAACGTCATTCCCCTTACGATATTTCCCCAAGTGTAGTTTATCGCACTTACCACAGGGGGGTTTGCCCTGTGATCCTTACTAGCTTATGACTGAGATCCATGGGCTCCAAGATTTTGGGACCTTTGATCATTCCTGATTCTGGGTGTAGGTGCACTAGCAGATGATGGTGCTGGCGACGACTGAAATCCATTACCATTCCCCCTCTTTCAACACTCATGACTGGATGTTTTGACCTTCTTATTATTGAACTTCTCTCTGTCATGTTGTTTCACCTTATTAGCTTGTTTCACAAATGTCATCAATCTCCTTATGTCTATATCACTCACAAGCATCACTCCTCTCCCATCTCTCTTCCCTCTATTCAACCCATCGACATATATCCCTCTTCTCCCCCTCATGTCAACAACCATATTTGATCATATCTAGATAGTTGAGTAAGCTTATGCCCATATTTTTACATAGTCATGGAACCCTATTTTATATTCAAGAACTCTCTTAGCTTGGCCTCCCTTCGTTCTTTTTGAAAGAAGCACCCCATGAAAGCTTCCTTGAACACTGCCCAAGTTAGCAATGGGGCATTCTCTCCTCTACCCTTCTTCCATTTATCGAACCATAGTCTGGCCATACCTTTGAACTGGTAGGCATCCAGTTCAACTCTGTCAGCGTCACTCATATGCATCACTTGGAACACTATCTGAAGCTCCTTCACATAGTTGTCGGCATCCTCAGTGGATGTAAACCCTGTGAACTCAGGAAGATTCATTCTCAAGAATTCCCAGACTCTAGATGTGTACTGTTCATCCTATATTCCTGCTTCGTGTCTTGCAGCAGGTGCTATGAAAGCTTGGGTAAGAGTTTGAATAGCCTGGCGAATAGCATTAGAGACCTCAGCTTATATGGGTTGCTCAATAGGGATAGTTGGATCCACGGGCTCCTCATGTCCTTGAGGCATGGGTGGGTTAATATTTTACCTAGCAAGATGTCCTCTTCCTCTAACGGCTATTCTAGGAGGCATGATCACAACTTTGCAATGCGTAGAGCACAAATTAGCATAGAACCTTTTATGGAACATAACTCTATAACACAATTTAGAACGTAAAAGAAGTGAAACATTTCCTAATGTCCCATAGCCTCCCTATTATGGATGTGGAGCTCTTGACACCAATAATAAGGACTCTACTAGATAGGGCTTCATAGACTCCATATGACTCTTGAACTTTGTGCTCTGATACTAAGTTTGCCATGTCCCAAGTGGATACCCTAGACATCGACGGCACCCAAAGACTTTTGCTAGTCCCCACGCGAACCACTTGGTCTCATCACATTCATTCAATCGATAAACTCTACCAATCCGTGCAACACTAAGAAAATTAATAGGCACATATAGTCTCAAGCAACATAATTAGTAAATGGGCTAGGTAAAAAGAAACTGACTCAACAAGTCTTAGCATCAACATTTGTCTCTAGACTATGAAGCCTCTATCACTATCAAGTGGTGCCAATGACAGACCCATGGCTACCTCAAAATAAATTAAAGCTAATCAAGTCTAATGCTATAAGAAATATGAAAATAAATGTAACGATCCTTCAAAGTAAAGGGGGGGGGCTTACCAAATCCGCTGAACTGCTTAGATCCTCAACTGTGAGTCTGTTGATGATTTCTAGTACCTGGATATGTATTATAAGATAATGCAATGCCAAGTGGAGTTTGTATGTGGAATGTATGGTAGGTAAAATAACCTCATCAACCAATCAAATCATACTCATCTCAAATGAACACAACTCAACTCAATTCGGAGTACTTAGTAAGGGAAATTTCTGGGAGTTTCTCTTATTTGACAACAATCACTTATGAGCCAATGATTCTACAATATCCCACCGGTGTTACCACAACCTTTCTGTACTTGCCAGGTAGAGAACGAATCAAATCCACTAGGGATCCAACTATTAACAAGTGCTCTATTATTTTAGGGACTTCTATCAAGAGGGAACATAATATAATGTAATGGTTCTAATCGAAATGCCCCAAAAACGCCCCAAAAATGAGCTTCAGAAATGCCCATAATCATAATTTCCATATATCATACAACTATACGTGATATCGAAAATTCAACTTCATATTCTTGATCTGGGGTCACAATTGAGTGTGAGATGGCTATAATCCTAATTTTAGTGGAGCCGTCGTGAAAAATAATTTTCACAAAAATTTGAATTCTAGTAGCCATCCGCGCTTTGGCCGCGACGCGCCAGGGGCGCAGATTAATGTTGGAGTGTCCTTCGCGACTGATCTGCATCATGCCAGTTATGCGGACCAATACAAGTTTCTCCTTCTTTTTTTCATTTCGATTGAAGGGCCTTGGGGTCTTAGCCCTATGCCCACTTATCCATGAAAACACCTATACTTAGCCATTTTTAACTCTATATCACTTAAGACCTCTCAAAACCCTCTCTAACACTTAGCCAAATATTTCATCCAAATTCAAGTGTCTCAAGCATAATTTTGGATCTCAAGAGCTCCATTCAAGCTTTAAGTTTCCTTCAGGTATACATTAATAAAACCCAAGATTAAGGTAGATGACAGAACGGGAAGACCCAGGATGTAGGATAAGAGACATAGGGCTAAAGAGAGATCCAAAAAAGGATCTTTTGTGTAGATTTCATTCATTGGGTCCTCTCACTCATTGAGCGCAATCTGCATTTTTATGAAAATTATATGTTTTCATGTTGTACTATCTATGGGTATCTTTTATTATGGATTATGAGTGTAAATTATGTTAGAGTTTTATGAAATGGTGGATTTATTATACATGACTATTTATTTCAAGTTTGTACTATGAATTAGTTTTTTTTATTGAGACTATGCATGCATCTTACATGGGGATCTTACTATGTGTTTGTGGGTTGATTTACATTGAATTTTCTCATATTATTTCATTCTTGAATTGCATGATTTTGAACTGGCATTTTACACCTACCAAGTGTTTGATAAAATGTCTTGACAAAAATTCTTAAGGTATTGATGAACTACTACATGGTTTATAAGTCAAGTGACCTTATGATGATTAAGAAATTGTATATACGCATTGAATTCATGAAATGTGTTTATGATTTTGCAAGTCAACCACAACTTGTTGGGGGGTGACATACCTCAATCACCTTGTTATGGGATGACATGCCCGTAATACCTTGTTGAGGGGTATATACCTCAATCACCTTGTCGGGAGGTGACATGCCCATACTACCATGTTGAGGGGTAGATACCTTGACCATCTTGTCGGGGGGTGACATGCTCGTACTACCATGTTGAGGGGTAGATACCTTGACCACCTTGTCAGGGGTTGACATTGCCATACTACCATGTTGAGGGGTAGATACCTTGACCACCTTGTCGGTGGAAGCGAGTGAGATATTTGTACTACCATGTTGAGGGGTAGATACCTGAATCACCTTCCAATGGGGTGACGTACCTTGGAGTCTACGACTATGGTCTCTTCCCACATACATAATCTATATTTGCATGTTATATGATTTACAAGCATGTTTTACTTCAAGCATTGATCATGCATGCCATATTGATATTTTACTTATCCATTGCTTAGGATTATGCATTTTGACTGTATTTGCTTTTGTCTAGTTACTTTGCATCCTACATAATTAGTACATATAAATGTACTAACGCATACTCTATGACTATATGGTAAGGAGAACCTCTCAATTATCCTCCACGTAGCTAGTTCGGTGCTTTGGAGATACGCTTTGGTGAGTCCCCAAGTCTGAGATCGATGTCTATGTTACTCTTGCCCTTTGTTATTTCTCTATGTTTAACACTTGATACTATGAGGGTGAGCTCGGAAAGTGTCTTGATGCCCAATCTATGTTTAAGGTGCTTTTGGAACAATTGATGCGCTTATGCCATGAGCTTTGACTATTTTATGCTTTATAAATATCAGGACTTCCCTTAGTCCCTCTTTCCTTATTTGTATCTCTTGTTGTTGTTTATTTTGCTTTCACAACCAAGGATGTGTGGATCATATGCTAAGAGGCTTGTTTGGGGTCCCTTCGGGTTCCCATTCATCATGTTACATCTACGCCCTAGGCTTGGGTGGTGACACCAATCCTCACCTACACTTGGAAACGTAGTTAATGGGTACGAATTGGATTTACTCTTACTCATTTCAGTGTTCGATACTCCTCCCAAGACTCAATGCTCATAAGATCATTCATCTCAATTAGCCTTGTGGAGGCACTCATCACCTCAATTAGACTCATAGAGATTCTCATCATCTCAACAACTCAATTCCCAATCAATAGCTCAAGGCTTAGATCAATCATAAGGAAACAATCAATTAGACAATTCAATGGAGTTCATTTATGAACACTCACTGGACGATCTAGCTCTATCATCATATCATCATGCTCACATCACCATTACAATGAACATTCTCAATTAAAGGCTCTAGACTCAATCCCTAAGTTCATTCATGCATGCTTTCAAAAATTAACATGTAGGGTTTATATAATTTTCAATGAAAACTATTCAATTCAAGAAAATAAGTTTATGATGATCATCAACATACGAAAATGCATGTAATTAATATAATTTTCAAGAAACAATCAAGATGCAATTCAAGAAAACATATATGGGGACTCATGGACTCTCAACTCCTCTATCACCATCTATGGGCATATGAGAGAATAATCTCATGCTTTAGTTTAGCCTTATATACCTGGTGTGAAGCTTTCAAAAATCAATTTCCAAGAATTCTCCCTTGAATTGTTCAATCTTAAGGTCCTCTTCTCTTCTATCAAGGCCTAGTCTAGTACAAGAACTTAGAATTGACTTATTTTTATTGTGTTTTGAGTTTACTAGGAGTCTAGAATGCCCCTCACGAATTAAAGAAAAAATGTTCCATCTCGGGCACACTGGTCCGCGACACAGACTTGGCATGCTTGGGTATTTTTTCGTCAAAAATTCTCTAAATGAGTTTTCCAATTGCATCGAAAAAATTCTTTAAAACACTTCTTCGATAGTGGTGCATAGCCCCTCTGCCGCACACCCGCACTGTTTTACTTTTTTGGCTCGAAAAATTATCTTTTGATCTAATTGTTCTAAAAATCAACCAAGACCACTTTCCCACTCAATGTTTCATACTGATCGCATACCCGGTATCGAATTTGCCATCGGAGCATATGAAGATGTATGATGCGCACATCTATACTCTAGGGGTATTTGATAATTTTATTGGGTGTTACAAATATTGATTAGATATTTTCTTGTAAATGACCAATGAAACATCAGGCTAACTCGACAAATAGAGGATTTCAATTTATTAAGGACAAAAGATGGGGAATGGAGGATGAAAAAGAACTATTTAAGTTACAATCTTACTAAATAAGTTAATAGTGAGAGACTAACTACAACAACATATAACAAGTATAATTCTACGAATGGGGTAGATGGAAAGAGAATTTAATGAATTGTAAAATTGAAAGGAAAAATTTTGGATGGATAAATACATTCCAAGATGGACACCAAGATTGTAACTATTAGATCTTTATTTGTTGATTATGAGCCTTCTTCATCTTCATTAATTAAAATCGATATGCTCATTATCCGAAACAAGTACCTTCCTACCACACACACCAAAAAAAATTATATTAATACCTTATAAATCATATTGCACTTAAGTATACAAGTATTTTTTTTGCCTAATAGTATTGAGAAACTCACCACACTGATCAAGAATGTTTCTTCTCTAATATCCCCAGTCTGATCAGTTGAAGGGACTGCAATCCGGATAATAGATAAATATTAGTTAAAAGATGCACATGAATAAATTTTGGTACATAATATTAATTAGCATCTTACGAGTTTTATCCCTAGCAACATTCCACATTTGACGTAGTAAGTATCAGCTACGGTATTTTCATCTACCTGTTTATTATATTTTTCATACCCTAGGAGGGTATCCATAGCGTAGCCGATACTTGAAGAATCACTGTTAATTCCCCAAAAGAACCACCTAACCACATTGTCACATTAACTCGACAATGGAAGAATAACTCAAATAGAAAGGTATTATTAAAATAAACATAATTCTACTATCTCATAGCTTCAAAAGAATAACTTTGAAAATAGAAAACACTCAATAATATACTCTACTTTTTGTTTATGAAACCTCTACTCAACAATCTAGGTAGTGTCATGATAGGCCACGAATACCCCAACTCAAAGAAAGAAAAGTACTTGATCCAATAAAAAGATAAGATGGCTCCTTCAGAAAGCAAAGAGGGCTCACTAACTCAGGAATATGCATTGATCTGGACCTCAATGATGCACAGGTTGAAGTGCTCTATCACCTATATCTACATCATAAAATGATACAGAGCCTAATGGATATCGGTACATGGAATGTACTGATATATAAAATAGCTCAAGCAAGTAAGACTCAATTGACTCACTTGATTCAACAACTCATGCTCAACTCAGTACATGCATGTTTAAAGTAAATCATGCTTTTAAAATATACTTAGTAAAAATAAACCCAATTTGAAATTATCATTTTGGATCAAGGTTTCTTAGGAGTATCTCGTAACTGACATCCAATCCCATCACCTGTAGTTTGGTGATGCACAACAATGCGATGTTGATGCCACACCCATCCTAAACTCGCAAAATTAAAGGACGATGTCCTCTCTCTTGGATCCATGGTAAATGTCCACTTTTAGGACAATAGTCGCTATAATGAGCTACACGACTATTGTACATTGGCAACGTAGTTCTGTTGGTTAAAGTAGATATTTACTCACTCACAGCTCTGTGCTCCATACTTCTCCCAAGACTAAAACATGCTCATCTCATCAATCAACTTAATCCTCAATGCTTAGTCAATCAACTCAAATCTCAACCTCATTGGGTTATCTCATCTCAACTCTTCTCAATTACTCATTAACACAGTCAATTAATGCAGATAATCGAACTCTGCTCAGACTCATACGGTCATTTACTCACACTTAATTGGACCCATCATGCAATGCAAGTAAGTTTCATGGTAGTATAGGTGACTAGGTTCAATATGCTTTTCATGCTTTATAACTCTTAAATTACTCAACTCATCAAATAAATATTAAACTCAAACCTCAACTCAATCCATGAATAGAATTTCATAGAATTCTGTAATTAAGGGTTCATGATTTCAAGTTTGAGACTTTACCATAGTATCATATCAGTAATTATGTAATACAGCAGCTACTTCGTACATTATTAGGAGAATTCATAATAAATGCAAGAATTTAGTATTAGGGTAATAGAATTTCCCAAATCTCAACTCTTTTTCAAATCTTGGCTCTAGTAGATGAAGGGGATATGTGAATGAAGATAGTTCTACACTTTAGTAAGCCTTACTTACCTAGGGATAGAAGAAAAAAATCAAACTTCAATTAATCTTTGTTCTAGAATCAAGAACTCTTGTTCTTCTCCCTCTTCAAGTTTTCACAAGAAACTCTTGTGGTGAAGAACGGTGAATTATAGACCTCTGGTTCTGTTTTAAGGCATTATCTAAGCCTTAAACTACCAGGGATTTAATTAAGTAGAGATTGAAATAGAAAAAAATACCTTCTTAAAAATTGTCACCTGAGTCTATGAGACCCCGTTAACAGGTCGTGGACCATTCTACAGGTCGTATCCAACCTCTTATAAACTAGGAGTCCTAAAATTTGAGTTACTGGGAATTGTCACAAAATGCCCTCCACAAGTTGTAAATTGTTAACTCATAACTTAAGATACTGAAAGTTGATATTTGGACCATTAATTCACGAAACCAATCTAGGAGACGTGGAATACTTTACGGGTTGTATACTTTCTTATATGTAGTCCTCAGATCTAGAAAATTTTTACCATGTCACCTGAGGATTTATGAGAAGCATTCTATGAGTTGTAGACTTGTCTACGAGTCGTAAATGGCCCTCATAGACCTTTTTCTGCAGCTTTTCTGAGACTTCTTTCAGCATCCTCTATGCATCTATTCTAAACTAGATAGAAAGAATTACGGGGTGTTACATTATCTCTACCTTAGGATCATTCATCCTTAAATGATGAGAAATCTAGGGATTTAGGTTAAGGCATGAGTTTCCCTATGGATTCTAACAATCAACTAGCTCTCATATCACCCATGCAATCAATGAATCAAGAAATTCACCAAGTAAAACAATCAAACAATCAATACATCATTTCAATAGTCACTCAGACTCTAGAACTCTATCGTCTATTATACTAGGAATGAAAGAAGAACTTAGGGAATGGGAATATATGAATTTTGAGGGAATTCATTACCATAAACTCTCTCATCATCAGCAAGTAGGAACAAATGAGGGTATTTGGTCTTCGTATCCTCCTTCTCCTCCAAAGTAGCTTTTTCTATGAACTGGTTCCTCCATATTACTTTAATGGATGCACTCTCTTTGATTATTAACTTATGAACCTGATGATCAAGGATTTGGAAAGGAATATCCTCATAACTCACACTGCCTTTAACTCCAATACTCTCAACAGGCACTACAAACTGTTGATCTCCGAGGCACGTCTTAATAATGGAAATATGAAAATCGAGTAGACAGTCATTAACTCTGATGGTAACTCTAACTCATACGCCACATTAACCATTTTCTTTGTGATTTGATAAGGTACAATGTACTGCAGACTAAACATTCCTTTCTTCCCGAACCTCATCACTCCTTTCATGGGCAACACTTTTAAATATACACAATCATTAACCTCAAACTCTACGTCTCTGCTTTTGATATCAGTGTAGGATTTTTATCGACTCTGTCTAGTCCTCAACCTCTCTCAAATGATCTTCACCTTTTCCATATCTTGGTTGACCAAGTTTGGTCTAATCAACTCTGCTTCACCTGTCTTAAACCATCCTATCGGTGACCTGTACCTCCTCCCATAGAGTTCCTCGATCATATGGGGCCATCTGAATGCTCGAATATAAATTGTTATTATAAGCAAACTCTATCAAAGGAAATTGGTCATCCCAATTACCTTTAAAGTCAATGGCGCAAGCTCTCAATATATCCTCCAACATCTGAATAGTATGCTCTGCTTGGCCATCCATCTGTGGGTGAAAAGCAATGCTAATGTGCACCTTCGTACCCATACCTTCTAAAAGATCTCCAAAACTGGGTAGTGAATTGAGCTCCTCTATGTGAGCTGATCGACAAAGGGATTCCATGCAGTCTAACAATCTCCTGTATGTATAGCAGGCGCAATCCTATGCGGTGTCAGTCATCCTGAGTGCCAAGAACTGTGCAGATTTCGTCACCCGTTCAACTATCAGCCAAATTGAATCATGTTATTTGTGGGTCCTCGGTAATCCTGTGATAGAGTACATGTTAATCATCTTCCATTTCGTCTCTAGAATATTGAAGTTCTGAGCTACTCCATATGGCCTTTAGTGCTCAACTTTAACTTGTTGGCAATTCAAGCACTTGGAAACAAACTCAGCATTGTATTTCTTCATTACACTCCAGCAGTAGACTTTCCTCAAGTCATGGTACATCTTGGTAAATCGTGGATGGATAGAATATATAGAACTATAGGCCTCTGCAATGATCATTTTCCCTCGAACATTATCAACATGTGGAACACAGAGTCTTCCTTGGTACCTCAATGCTCCATCTCCCCTTATGGCAAAAGCCATCACCTTCTGCTTATGCACATCCTCCTTCAACTGCAATAAGAGAGGATCTTGATCTTATTTCTCCTTCACCTCCACTATTAGAGATGATATACACCCATTATGCACAGAACTCCTCCTTCGCCTGTTTTGTCTAATTGAACTCACAATCATGCTAGTATATGCACCTCATTGACTAACTCTCTTTTCCTCCTCCACATGGGCGATGCTCCCCATGGACAACCTGCTAAGAGTGTCAGCAACCGCATTAGCTTTACCTAGACAGTAGAGGATGCTCATGTCGTAGTCTTTGAGCAACTCAAGCCATCTCATCTACTTCGAGTTAAGCTCTTTCTGGGTGAAAACTTATTGCAAGTTCATGTGATCTGTGAATATATCAACATGTGCTCCATATAAATACTGACGCCTTAGTTTAAGAGCAAACACTACTGCTGCCAACTCCAAGTCATAAGTGAGGTAGTTCTTCTCATGCATCTTAAGTTGTCTAGAAGCATAGGTGAAAACCTTCCTCCTCTGCATCAATACACATCCCAATCCCACTCTTGAAGCATAGCAATAAATAACAAATCCATCCTTCCCATCAGGCAAGGTCAACACTGGTGCGGTAGTTAATCTTGTCTTCAGCACTTGGAAATTCTCTCACACTCGTTAGACCATTGAAACTTGACCTTATTTTGAGTCAGTCTAGTCAATGATGTGGATAGGGAAGAAAATCCATTACCAAACCCATGGTAATAGCTAGCCAATCCCAAAAAACCCGTTATTTATGTTGGTGAGGTTGGCCTTGTCCAGTTCTTAACCGCCTCAAACTTTCGAGTGTCAACTCGAATTCCATCTCCAGAAAACACATGACCCAAGAAAGCCATGGATTTGAGCCAAAACTCACACTTAGAAAACTTTGCATATAACTTATTATCTCTAAGTGCCTGCAATCCGATTCTGAAGTGATTGGCATGCTCCTCCTCATCTCTAGAATATACAAGAATAAGGTTGATGAACATTATCACAAACATGTCAAGATATCGTTTGAATACCTTATTCATTAGGTCCATAAAGGTCGTGGGTGAAATTTTCAACCCAAACAACATCACCAATAATTCAAATTGACCATATCGTGTTCGAAAATCCATCTTTAGAATTTCACGTTTCCTCACTTCTAATTCGTGATAGCCTGATCCGAGGTCTATCTTGGAGAAAATAGTGGCACCTTGAAGTTCGTCAAACAAGTCATCAATCCTCGAAAGAGAGTACTTATTATTGACTATCACCTTATTTAGCTGACGGTAGTCGATACACATCCTCAGGGAACCATCCTTCTTTAGAACAAACAAGATTGGAGTGCCCCATGGATATATACTCGGCCTTATGAATCCTTTTTCTAGCAAATCCTTTAATTGCTCCTTCCACTCTTTCAACTCCACAGGGGCCATTCTATATGGTGGAATGAAAATAGGCTAAATGTCAGGAACAACATCAATTCCAAAGTTGATCTCCCTATTAGGAGGGATTATGGGCAGATCTTCAGGAAATAGATCAGGAAACTTACTCACAATTGGGACACACTCATGAGTAGAGGCTTAACTCATCAGACCTGATTCACACGAGGTCATAGATACATCCTTAGAGATCAGTCTTAAGGTTTTGAGGTAAGAAATAAACTTACCCTTTGGCACAGCAGAATCTCCGTGAAAGAATTAAGAACACTCGCTTTTCTCCCAGTTATAGTATCCTCAAGAAACACTTATGGTGAAGAATGGTGAATAATACACCTATGGTGCTGTTTGAAGGCTTTATTCAAGCCTAACGGTACCAAGGATTTAATTAAATAGGGATTTGAATAGACAAAATATCCCTCTTAAAAACTATCACCTGAGAATACGAGACCCCTTCAACGGACCATTGACCATTCTATGAGTCGTAAACAACCTCTCGTAAACTAGGGGTCCTAAAATTTGATTTAGTGGAATTTGTCATGAAACACCCTCTATGAGTCATAAACTATTCTCCAAGTCATTTGCTAACTCATAATTCAAGATACTAAATGTTCATATTTGGACCATCAATTCATGAAACCAATCTACGAGCCATGGAATACTTTACAGGTCATATAACTTCTCGTATACATGTGTCAAACTTAGAAAATTTTACCAAGTCACCTGGGAATTTTACGAGATCCATTTTATGAGTTGTAGACCATTATATGAGTCGTAAATGGCCCTCATGGACCTTCTTCTGTAACTTTTCTCAGTCTTTTTTTAGCATCCTCTATGCATCTCTCCAGAATAGATAGAATGATTTAAGAGGTGTTACAGTATTCCTCTGCGTCCACTTACATATTATACTTGCATTTATAAATAGAAAAATGTTTAGGCAAACAACAAATTCCAAGTTGCTAAATGAAATCACAATACTTATATTTATCAAAGATTGTAGTCCTCCTATTTTTTGTCTGCAAACTTACAAGGCAAAAATTAGCTATATATTTGTGCCAGAGTCTCAATTTCATGACTCAAGATGCATGCATAACAGATTACAATTTACAAAGATTCATTTGAACAATGAAATAATCTAAACGCATGAAAGATGCAGCGACAGTAAGAATCTGTACGCCATCAATGAAGTGCCAAACTAATCCAATTTGAGTTTTGCATACTTCACAAAGGATGAAATCCTCTTCTGGAAATTCATCATGATCAATCAAAAACATCTATCCCATTGTATGCACGACATGTTCAACTATTACAACACAAAAAGTTATAACAAATGAAAAAAGAATCAAACTACTAGAAAACGAACGGAAAAAACGCTAGCAGCGAACCATATACGTAAGATGAATGGAAAAAAGCACGAGCAGTGAACCAGATATGTAAAACAAATGGAAAAAAAACTAGTAGTGAACAAGATATGGAAAAAGAATGAAAAAAACACTACTAGCAAACCAAATATGTGAAATGAATGGAAAAAACACTAGCAGTGAACTAGATATGTAATGTGAATGGAAAAAAAGCTAATAGTGAACCAGATATGTAAAATAAATGGGAAGAAACACTAGCAGTGAATCAGATATGGAAAATGAACGGAAAAAACACTAGCAGCGAACCGATATGTAAAATGAATAGCAAAAAAATACTGCCAATGAACCAGATGTCACAATCCAAGCTTAAGGCCCAGACATGAAACAGCGAATGGGAACTCGAAGGGACCCAAACAAGCCTCTTAGCATATCAATCACACATCCTTGGTCATGGAAGCAAAGTAAACAACAACAAGAGATATAATAAAAAGGGAAGCGGGAGTAAGGGAAGTCTTTGATAATCATTAAAGCGTAAAAGAGTCAAGCTCAAGCATAAGTACATCATAATATCTAACAGCACCTCCAACATGGAATGGAGCACGGGCCGAGACACATTCTGGGCTCACCCTTATAGTAACAAATGTTTGACAAAAAGAAGTCTCTAAATAAAAAGAGTCATAAAGATAGTATCCTCGAACTTGAGGACTCACCAAAGCGTCTTTCAAAGGATTGTATTAGCCATGTGGAGGATGATCAAATGGTGCTCTAGTCTCTATATAGGAATATCATGTAATCATAGATTATGCATTAGTACATTTGAATATACTAAGTATGTAGGATGCAATACAATAAGACATAAGCCAATATAGTCAAAATGCATAATAATAAGCAATAGATAAGTGTAATCTCAATATGGTATGCATGATGAATGCTTGAAGTAAAACATCCTTATAAATCATTCAACTTGCATACAGCATAATACATGTGCGGCAAGAGACCCTAACCGATAAGATTAAGACCATGCGAGCTACAACTTGAAATTCCGATGATTACCCCTTATCAGTAAAGAGGTGGTCTATTTGCAAAGGTAAAACCATACTTCACCTTATGGGAGCTTGTCTCATTTTAAAGAAGTAACCCCACTTACGAGAATCCATCACATTTCGGGGAGGATTTCATGATAAAGTGCACTAAATGGATCCACTAGTATAGCAAGAGTAAAGAATAATCCTATGTTGGCACATAGTTTGAGGAAAGGAGTATGGACCCTTGAAAATAATCCACACCGACATTCAACCCATCGGTGCTAAGTCTAATCCCACAAAATACTTGAAATAATCATACTTTAATCATAACATGTATAGTTTGTAAGAACATGACTTGAGTAGCTCATAAACATGTTTGACCTCTAATGGTGAGCCTGACAAGAAAACATGATGAT